>APFE030480734.1:19789-40250 GCA_000404065.3 Pinus taeda | reverse complement strand
AAAGATCCATAGCAGTCTCTTTGCATAAACCTGGAGAAATCATCTATTTTCAAGAGCTTGATTTCATCATAGTGAATTGTGAGTGGTTTTGAGAGGAAGTCCATGGACGTCTAGTAAGACTGAACAGCAAAAGTCAATCTATTTTGGATCGACAGCAAAGGGGCTTTACAACTAGAAAAGGGTTGGAGGTGATTTTAAGAGAATATTTACAGGGTTCATTACCCAGGTTTGGTCCCAAAACTTTTGAGAATGTGCATCCAATTGACCTTGTGAGCATGATGTTGAAAATAGAACTATGTTACGAACAAGATCCTGGCAATCACAATTCAAATCTTTTCATACCCGTAATACTGGAGGAAGGTCGGTACAAGCCACAAACATGGCAGCTAGGTGGATCAAGCTACATCTACACTGGCCGCCATTTTGAGTGCGATGCTTCAAATCATACTTTCCTCACTTTTGGATTCTTCCCAAGGTTACAGGTATGACCCTCTAATTTTAATATTTAGAAAATAATCAAATTGAAGCCTCTTTTATCTTTGAGAAGAATAGGAGACACAACTGATTTATTCTAGATATCGGAGATCTCATGTCCTGTTTACTGCTCAACCTCGGATAGAGTTGAAGTTGGATATCATATTCCCTAGGGTGCAAGGCATAATATGTTAGATTCACCCACTTATCCATTTAAGAAAAACTGATTCAGGATTGTAAAAAAGAGCTTCTACCTGAAGATTGTGAGCCATTACGTAATCACTCCCCCCAAGGAAATTCCTGACTATTACATGCAAATGGGAATACAGTGCTTATGTCTCCAACGCATCCCTTTGTTCATGGAAAGCAGGGAACACAGGGACTGCATCAAGGAACAAAATGAATTCTTCCATATGGTTCACTCTAGTTATCCCTATTTTGGATCGACAGCAAAGGGGATTTACAACTAGAAAAGAGTTGGAGGTGATTTTAAGAGAATATTTACAGGGTTCAGTACTTGGATTTGGTCCCAGAATTTTTGAGAATGTGCACCCAAGTGACCTTGTGAGCATGATGTTGAAACTAGAATTCTGTTCTGAACAAGATCCTGGCAATCACAATTCGAAGCTTTTTAGACCTGCAATACTGGAGGAAGGTCGGTACAAGCCACAAACATGGCAGCTAGGTGGATTGGGCTACATTTACACTGGCCACCATTTTGAGTGTGATGATTCAAATCACACTTTCGTCACTCCTGGATTCTTCTCAAGGTTGCACGTATGACCCTTTGATTTTAATCTTTAAAAATATAGAAAGAAAATAATCAAACTAGAGTCTCTTTTATCTTTGAGAAGAATAGGAGACATGACTAATTTATTCTAGATATCAGAGATCTCATGTCCTGTTTACTGCTCAACCTCGGATAGAGTTGAAGCTGGATATCATATTCCCTGGTGTGCAAAGCATAATATGTTAGATTCACCCACTTATCGATTTAAGGAAAACTGATTTTGGATTGTAAGAAAGAGCTTCTACTTGAAGATTCTGAGCCATTACGTAATCACTCCCCCATGTATGTCTATCTATCTATCTCCCCAAGGAAATTCCTGACTATTACATGCAAATGGGGATACAATGCTTATGTCTCCAATGCATCCCTTTGTTCATAGAAGGCAGGGAACATAGGGAATGCATCAAGGAACAAAATGAATTCTTCCATATGGTTCGCTTTAATTATCCAACAATGCTTCAATGACCAGTTTGGAATCTATCAGTTATAATGACCCAACAAAGGTGGAAGAGAGGTGAAGAGCCGTAGCATTCTCTTTGCATAAAGCTGGAGAAATCATCTATTTTCAAGGGCTTGATTTCATCATAGTGAACTGTGAGTGGTTTTGTGAGGAAATTCTTGGACGTCTAGTAAGACTGAACAACAAAATTCAATCTATTTTGGATCGACAACAAAGGGGCTTTACAAATAGAAAAGAATTAGAGGTGATTTTAAGAGAATCTTTACAGGGTTCAGTACCCGGGTTTGGGCCCCAATTTTTTTGAGAATATGCATCCAATTGACCTTGTGAGCACGACGTTGAAACTAGAACTATGTTGTGAACAAGATCCTGGCAATCACAATTCAAGGTTTTTGATACCCACAATACAAACATGGAAGCTAGGTGGATCGGGCTACATCTACACTGGCCGCCATTTTGAGTGCGATGATTCAAATCATACTTTCCTCACTCCCAGATTCTTCCCAAGGTTGCAGGTATGACCCTTTTATTTTAATCTTTAAAAATACACAAAGAAAAATAATCAAACTGGAGTCTCTTTTATCTTTGAGAAGAATAGGAGACACGACTGATTTATTCTAGATATCAGAGATCTCATGGATACTCAAACTGGAGTCTCTTTTATCTTTGAGAAGAATAGGAGATGCAACTGATTTATTCTAGATATCAGAGATCTCATGTCCTGTTTACTGATCAACCTCAGATAGAGTTGAAGCTAGATATCATATTCCCTGAGGTGCAAGGGATCATATGTTAGATTCACCCACTTTTCCATTTAAGGAAAACTGATTCTGGATTGTAAGAAAGAGCTTCTACTTGAAAATTGTGAGCCATTACGTAATCACTCCCCCATGTCTCTCTATCTATCTATCTCCCCAAGGAAATGCCTGACTATTACATGCAAATGGGGATACAGTGCTTATGTCTCCAACGCATCCCTTTGTTCATGGAAGGCAGGGAACACATGGAATGCATCAAGGAACAAAATGAATGCTTCCATATGGTTCGCTCTAATTATCCCTACTTTGGATCGAGGGAAAGGGGGCTTTACAACTAGAAAAGAGTTGGAGGTGATTTTAAGAGAACCTTTACAGGGTTCAGTACCTGGATTTGGTCCCAGAATTTTTGAGAATGTGCGCCCAAGTGACATTGTGACCATGATGTTGAAACTAGAACTCTGTTACAACAAGATCCAATCACAATCCGAAGCTTTTAATATCTGCAATAATGGAGGAAGGTCGGTACAAACCATAAACATGGTAGCTAGGTGGATCGGGCTACATTTACACTGGCCACCATGTTGAGTGCGATGATTCAAATCACACTTTCCTCACTCCTGGATTCTTACCAAGGTTGCAGGTATGACCCTTTGATTTTAATCTTTAAAAATATGGAATGAAAATAATCAAACTGGAGTCTCTTTTATCTTTGAGAAGAATAGGAGACACGGCTAATTTATTCTAGATATCGGAGATCTCATGTCCTATTTACTGCTCAACCTCGGATAGGTTGAAGCTGGATATCATATTCCCTGGGGTGCAAGGCATAATATGTTAGATATTGCCTGGGATGCAAGGCATAATATGCTAGATTCACCCACTTATCCATTTACGGAAAATTGATTCTGGATTGTAAGAAAGAGCTTGTATTTACTCATGAGGGAGACCTATGCACCACTTTTGGGGTTAATGTACCCTAGAAAGGATCAAATACAGCCTAGAAACATTTTTCAGGGACCATTGGGTTGCAGAAACTCAATAGAGATCGACAAAGAGGGTGATAAAGGTCATGCCAGTACAACTGTACCATATGACTAAATGAAGAAAGAAACAAATAACAAGATGAAGGAAAGTACATGCAAGAATTTAGACAACGTTGGGTTCCCACTAAGTTCAAGCCTTACAATTTAGTTCATTTGAAAATTGAATGCATGCACTTACACACATGTTTCCTGGAGCCCAACTTCACTGTTGTTGCTTTGAGGCTGCGGCTACTTTTCAATCACTGTGCAAACTTTTTCCATTTTAGTCCCAATGCACTTTTGAAACTCCATGTCACTGAAATGGAATAACAGTTAGTCTTTCCCATAAATGGTCAAGAAACAGAAAATTGACAGAAACACTATTTCTTGGCCATTTATCTTCATCCCGTTTTGATTACAAAGTGTCCTGTAAATCCCAAAGAAAATACAGAGAGGATGGCTCGAATCATGTTTGAAGGCTTTAACACACTTGCTATGTATATTTCTATTGAAGTTGTGGCAGAATTACAGGTTTGCAGCCTCTAATACTATTTCCTCCTAATTCCTTCAATATTAAAGTAGATTTGTAATAAACGTTTTTGAAATCTTCACATTTCCATCATTATAAAAACGCAAATCCAATCATCTTAAAAGCAAGTGTTAAAAGTATGTAATTTTTTGATCAACTGAGATAGTTCAAAAGGTTATAGAATCTATGTTGAAAAGGTATAGAATCTGTAAATTTGGCATAATATAAGTGATTTCTCTTTATCTTCTAGTTTTGAATGGCATTTTGTTTACTAATTTCTATAATTTCTATATTTAGTGATTTTCTATATGTCATTTTCTATATGTCACAATTCTTCTCGAATTTATGCCTTACGGCGTTTCCTTTGCAACATCTGGTGCAATTGTTAGTTTTAACATTAAAAAAAAATGCTCTTTGATTTAAGTGTTGAAATTTAAGGTTTTTCGTGGTCATGATATTTGTTCTTTAATTCCATGGTTGAAAAAAGTTGAAATTTTAACTCTAAAAGGAGGGTGATATTGTGTTACTATATTTTCATTTTGGGGTGTTGTTTCATGTTTTTCGTAGTCATGATATTTGGTTTTCAATGTTGAAATTTGAACCCTAAAATGAAAAAATGGTGATGTTGCATCACCATATTTGCATTTTGAAATGTTTTTTCATGTTTTTTAGGCAAAAATATGAGATTTTAGGACTAGAGTTCTCGTTTTGAAGTTGCGATTCTCATAAATTGGTAACTTTATTTTCTTATAAAAGAGAATCCAAAACCTTAAGTTACAAACCAAAACTCTCCTTGAAGCACCATAAAATCTCCTTATGGACCTATTCTATCCATGGAAAAATCGGGAACCTAATCTACACATGCAATACATACAAATGAGGTAAGATAGCTAGTTGGGTCCATGTTTAATTGATCAATGTTTTATATTATTTAATTTAATCAACTATGGATCACATGGAATGGCGTGACATGGTTGGGTCTATGCTCAATTGATCAATGATTTATATTATTTAATTTAATTAATTATGGAAGACAACTTACGCAACAACTTAATATGTAGGCCCATAGAACCTCTATTACCCATGTGCCCAACATGTTGTAAGCCCCAACATTGTCAACATTATAGGTTTCATTTAGTGAGTCTAGCTAAGGTTGATCCATGACCAAGGGCACCATAAGCATATCGATAACCATTACTTGCAACGAGAAGGAAAACAATGTAGATGACAAATAGTCAAAATGTAAGGGATGCAAATGACTCTATGGAAGATTATAGCTAGCTCTATGACATCATGGATCTGTGGATCCATTAACATAAAAACTTCAATCATAGATTAGGAAAGGTGGGTATCTGTAAATCCCAATAGTTAGATGTTGTTTTAGCCAATCCAAACTATTTAAATTTTTAGGCAGTCCTTGTTTTGTTTAAAATAGATTCTAGAATTTCACAAATGGGTGGTACAAGATGTGATGGATTTGTTTTTGTTTCTATCTTATTTTCTGTCATGATCTTTACTTCACACTTAGTACGCCCATGTCTTCACCAAGGACTAAGAGGTATGAAGTGCCCATGGAGTTGGTTGATTGGGTTTCTAAGATATTAAGGCTTGAGAGCTCTGAAGTGGCAATAGTGTTGTATCATTGGGTTTATGAGATATCAGGGACTTATTTTTTAAAATAGTTATTTCTTTAGTTTATATAGTTAAATGTTCCTTAGTAGGTGAGATTGTTATATTTATATTAACTTCAGTTATAGGCCTTATGATCTTGATTATTGTTTCATTATTTTCTCAAGTGGGCATACTATGTTTTTCAAGGAATTCATCCTTAGATTTTATTCATGGTCATAAACAAATATAGTATAGCCTCATACATTACATTACTTGGATATCGTACAGAAATGTGAGTGTTTGGGCTTTGTTACTTGAATTGTGATCAAATGATATTTTTTTAAGGTTCTAGATGCTCCTTGCCGTTATTATATGTTTTCTTTGATTTCAATGTAAATACTCATATTTGTTTTGTTGCTTTGTGTTTTTGAATGACTTTTTTTCCTCTGCTTTTGATCCTAAATGGTTGTACCTTTGGGAAGCAACTATCCAAAGACCAAATGAGAAATTTTTGAAAGAGGAAAAGATAATATCAACACCCTAGGAAACAACCATTAGAGTTCAAGGTGACACATTGGTTTATATAAGATAACTCAAATGGGTGGTGTAAAGGATGCAATCAATGTTTTGAGAAGGAGACTAGTGGGAAGGGAGTTTTCAAGGGATGATGATCCAATTGTTGTGGATGAAGATGTTCATAGGAAAGAAACAAGTTGTTCTCAAAGGGCCTTGTGAGAGGTCATGTTAACCAAAAAATTTGTGAAAGTTCATTGAACTCAATCCTCTTTCGGTAAAACACCTAATCCATTTGTAACCATAGAATTGGTTCCACCTATTGTTGCTCCACAAGTGGTATATGTTGTGAGAAATCCATGACTGCAATAAACTGGAAATTATTCTTCTAACTAATGTAGCCTATTTGTCTTTTGTTGATTAATTAATGGCAAATAATGAATAGCTCACTACTACAATCTTCACAAATTAAATAAGTGTTGTGGAAATAAATCAGGCACTGAGAAATAATGCACACATGTAAAATGACGCCAAGGTTTATACTAATGTCCTCAGAAAAAACCTGAAGGGAAAAACGTTGCAGCATATGAGGGTTTATATCTTATTATCTTTAGCAAATTAGAGAGTACATAGATCTACTTGCCAAAACACTGGCCAAGCTCCATAAATTAACTCCACCACCCAACTGGCAGATCAACATGGAAACCCTTTGTTTCCCTTGCAAAATCAAGCTCGGACTCTTCCAATAAATGTACACAAAAAATGCTCTCTGTAGGAAATACACACTTGTTGGAAACTGAGATATATTGATCCTGCAATACTTTTGGTGATCATACACTCGCACTAGGAAACTCACTCTATACTCTGGATCTGACCCCGACAACTGGAAAACACAATCTGTTGCCTAGATTTGCACAATGGAGAAACTCACACAACCTTCCTGCTAGTGGACTTGGCCTCTGCAAATTTCAGTGAAACCCTTATGTGGAAGCCCTTTCTCCAATATTTGTTGATCCTCTCACTAATGCTCTATCGGCTCGAACTCTTCCCTCGTTGAATGTTGTGTGCAGGGAAATTCAGATTGCCCTTCTCTCTTTCTCCTTCAATGTGTCTTTTCCAAGGCCCCCTGACTTTCTATTATAGTCTCTTGTTGAAGCACCAACAAACAAGATCTAATCGTGATCAATTCCTAAGGTCATCTTAGAATTGATCCAAGTCACTTTGGAAGTCTCTAGAGCATAAGTCGATCTCCTTAATTAATACACTTTAATTAACCAATTTTCCTAAGTTCTGTTGGAGAATGTAACTAAGTTTGGTCTTCATAATTTGTACTATCATGTATTTTATGTAAAAATCAAAAGAAAGTAAAAAAAGAATTATTATTATTATTATTTTTCGAGACAAGCATGTCCTTCATGCTTCTAGGTTTTTGAGTCAAAGAGTCAAAGTCCGATTTGGACCTATTGTAAAAGAAAAAGAAAGAAAAATTTTAAATGTAATTTTGGGTCAAAAACCCCTCTAGGTGCCAAGTCGGCCCTGCCCCAATGGACATGTCTATTCACACCCCTCTAAACTATATAAATAGATGGAATATGGAGCTCATTTGGAAACACACACACACTTGATGGATTATGGTCTGAAATATCACAGAGAGGGCATAGAAGAAGTGGAGAATCGAAGTCTGAAAGAGAGGATTTCTTCTTGAGCTAGAATTTATTGAAGTTTTGCCTTGGCAAATCTCTTATTGTTGGTGTCTTGTTGATGGATTTGTTGGAAAGAAGGAAGGATTGACTTGGCATCTAGAGGTTATGGATCTTGGATATCTCATTTGATCTGATTCTATAAGAAGAGAATTTTCGGGGTTCTACCCTTGGAGGGGTTTTACCCTAGCTTAGAGCATATATCTTGTGTTATTTGTTTTCTTGTGATCTTCATATTTAAGTTTTGATCATTGTTTGATTAAGAAGAACATAATTAAATAAATAAGAAGCCAACAAATTTCACAAGCAGTCATTAAAGAAGGAAAATCTAATCAAATCATAAAGCCTCCTAATTTTCCAACATGGTATGAGAGCAAAGGTTTGTGGAAAGGATGCCTAAAGATCACATTATTGTTGGCATCTTTGATGAAGATCATCATTTGAAATTTGCAAACATCTAAAGGGTGTAAATATTTGTAGCAAAATTCTTTGTGGTAACCCTAGAAGATCTGATATTGTGGTTCTATGACTCGCTTGAAGGTCAGATCCTATTTTTTGTGATACAGTAGTTTGGAAAGGGTCGCGCACTACAGTAGTTGGAAGATTCAGATAAACATCTTCTGTGGTATTTACATTTTCTGTAGAATCTTGCAATCCATAGTTCATAATTTTGCAATATGTAGCTTGCTTGGATTGTTGGATTAGTGGTGTCATTATTTCACTATGGCATTAGATTGTATAGTGCGCATACATATCAAATAGTGACTTTCATGAAAAATATTATCGCATTTTACTATGAGGTTATGAGGTTCTATGTGCTTAGTGGTCTCACTTCAATGATCTCGCACTCTATTTTCACTATATCTCCAGCAGAATGTCTCGCATCTATGATCTTGTTGTAATACAGAGTTACTATGATCTAGAAATCACTCACTCTTTGTATTGCTTGATGATTGCTTTGCGGAAGATAGTATAGATCCTATGATAGCTTGAATTCATTCTACATTTCGTGTATCATATTGCAGTGACATTACAATTATATAAATAGAGTCATCACAATTTTTTATCGTTTGACATGTATACATAGTAGAATCACTTTTTTAGTGGTGTTAACTATTTGGCTTAGTGGCATTCATCTTTGTGGCGTTGTATTAAATTACTGAGCCTTGAAGACAATATTTGGCAACATTTCAAATTCATGTAGTAATGGTTCGTTGACATTGTTTATGGCTCCTTCCTCATAAATTATGTCTTTAACATCTCAGTGGAAAGTCTAGAGACTATATCATGGGATCGTTACCTATTTCTTTTATGTTGTATTGCACTATGACTTGCTCTTTACCACAATGACTTATATACATTATGGAAGCTCATAATTGGATAATCGTCATCCTATGTATAGTAACATCATGGCACCACCAAAATTATATGGTTGTGTCTTGATGCATGATATGTGATATTTGGATATGGTAGTGGCTCGAAACTACAATAGTTCAATGTGTTTTGAGGATCATTTTTCAGAGTCCTTCCTATAGATCATTTTTATGAAGAACTCACCTACATACATCAAATTGTAGTTCATCGGCTTGAAAAAATCTAAGGCTCGAATTATATGGCATCATCATTGTTGCTTTTGTCACCAATGGCTTGTGACTACATGACTAAGTAGAACAATGGATTTGTGGATTTGCTCTATATGCTTGGGGTCTGCATAATGACAATGTTGTATGGCGTGATAATTATTAACAACAATGATTGATGAACAATAGTTTGGATCATGATGACCTGGTGAAGTCAACCTGAAGCTATCTCTTTTGAGTGAAGATTATTAGAAGAGGTAGGGTAAAGTTACAAAGGTATGTATGATTGTTGCATATATTTCATATGTAAAGATCTCTAGATGGTCTACGTATTAAATAGAACAATGGCATATAAAGACTAAGTCTTGGATAATAAGTGATTGGGGTTTTGCAGCATGCTAGATTTCATTACTTGGATAACAATTATTATTGTTGATGAGGTTTCTAGGGCTTGTATAGGATTTGTGTAAACATATCCTAAAAACCTTAAAATTTAGGGTTTTCTAACTAACCTTATTGTGTGTGGTTGTAGAACTTTATAATTTGTAAGTGGCAGGTATTGGCATCTAAGGTTTGCAAACCCTAGCAAAGTATGGAATGAAAGGAGAAACCCTATAGATGGAAACTCTAAATTATTGTTTCCTCTATGAAAGGAAAGAGGACCTAATTCTTAAGCATGGCAGATACTACGTCATGTTGATTTTAAGACCGGGTATGATGAAAAATGGGCCAAATATTTAGTTGAATGTGAAGAGTGGATCCTAAGATCTAGAAATGAAATGCATTGAGTTTTTGTAGCATACTTGTAGAAGTTTTGCATGGTAGATCCTGATAAGAATATAGGGTTTTTAATCTTTTGGTATCTAGGGTTTGTAGACCCTAGATAAGACTTGAATTGGAAAACCCTAGTAAAGGAAACCCTAACTAATTGTTCCCTCTTTAGGAATCCCTAGCTCTTGGGAAATGGTATCTAGTGTTTGAAAGATTAAATGATATAGGGTATGTACTAAACCCTAGAAAAAGTGGATTAAGACAAATCCTAGGGCTTGAAGACAAAACCCTAGGAATGGGTGTTTTTGTTACAAGTAAAAACCCTAATAAAGGTTAGGTCAAGAAGTTTTAAAGTCTACATCTAAAACCCTAGAAATACACTTTTGAAATCATGGAAACCGTATATTAACCAAATTGACATCATGCTCTTGTCTTTGTATATCTTGCTTGGTTGTACTTGTTGGTGAAAATTCCAAGCACATAATGAATGGAGTCAAAATTATGAAACCAAGATGATAAGGATGGATAAGGCAAGACTTGTGCCTGATGATGAATTCTTGATAATGATGAGCATGATGGAAACAGGGAGTTGTAAGGACCCTGATGATAGTGAAGATTTCAGCTGATGAGTTCATTTTGGGAACACATTGAAAGTTGTAACAAAAATTTGTTACAATATGGAGATAAAACATGCAAAAAAAGGGATGTTGATCCCAAACGAAACAAGTAGGCATAATTTGAAATCCTGATAAAAGGCCATCATGATGAAGTAATTATAGTAATGTTTCGGTATTGGTTATTTGGTTAGTATATGGTTTTTCTTCCTGGAAGAATGTTGCATAAATACATAATAGTAGTTGAGGCAAGTGTATCTACAATTATTTGTTTTGAGCTCAATTCAATGAATACATGGATTGAGTGGATGGATTTGATAATATTTAGAGGATTATGTGGTCAAGATGTATACATCATCTTAGGGTTGAAAGGTGGCAGTACAAATGGATAACCTAATGTTTATGTTTCGATGATGATGAAGATCACTTTCATGATTAGGAGTTATGTCTAGTTTTACTTTTATTATATCAATAAAATGCCTTTATTGATGATGCCTAGAGGAAAGTAATAGAAAAGGTTGATGGTCTTAACCTTGTCACATATTGAAGATAAAGGTTGGATCCATTATATCTCAAAAGATAAAAACTCTATATGATGAGATGCAAGGAGGAGGAGGAGTCCTGCAACCACCACTTGAAGATTTCCATGATGAACTAGTAGTTGATGTATTGATAAAGACACATGGTTATGACTTCCCAATTGAAAGGAAGTAAGGAATTTCCTCTATGTTTGAGAGGGAGTAAAAAGTATCCTTAAAATATTTAATAAGGAGCAAGGGTATATTCCCTGATAAGAGGGAATGAGGATTTCCTCTCTGAGGGGGGTGATGTTAAGACATCATATCCTCCATGTGTCATGCACTAGACTAAGACTAAAAACAGTAAGTCTAGTGAAGGCACAAGGAAGGATAATGGAGGATTGGATAAGCATATGATATCTCCTTGAAGATAGAGAAACCAAGATAGGAAGTAGACCAACACTCTTTGACGATTGGATAGGTATTCAAGACAAGAGTGGTCTAAGAGGAGTGATATTCTTTAAGGATTGGAAATCCAAGAAAAGAATAGTCCTAAAAGGACATACCTAGTGAACATCTAGATAGGGTCTATTCCTTAAGAGGTAGTGTGGTGTCTCACGTAAAGCCTCCCAATATTATGCTCTAGCATAAGTAGAGCTTGTTAGTTAAGGCCTTACTATGTTGACAATGTTGGTTATGATGTTGATGCTTAAATATGGCTTATCAATCTGAATCTTCTTATGAGAATATTTTAGTTTAAGAGTATGCTTGTACCATGTGTACAATTATGAATACCTCCCTGGTTAAGAGGGAGTGTTGGCAAATGTAACTAAGTTAGGTCTTCATAATTTGTACCATTATGTCTTTCTTTTTTTTTCCATTTAGTGAGGGACCAAAATTGGACTTGAAAGAAAGAGTGCGCGCAATCCAGCGGGAGCATGACCTAGGAGAATAGCGATCTGCGCCAACGCCTCGGCCTCGGCCGCGAGGCCTGCACAATCTAGGCCCTGGCCGCTGCCATGGCCCATCCAAACCCATCCCAGGGGGACTCTGAGAAAGCCTTCTCAGACTGGTAAAGTCCCTCCCCCCTTCCCGCCCCAAGCCTGCAACTTCAAAATTCGTAAAGAAACTGGATATTCTCCAAGAAGTCCAGCTGCCCCCATCTCTTCCTCGAATGGCAGCACTATCTCTAGCAGAAAAAGGACTCATAGGACAGTTTACAGGTTTATGGCCTTCACCAAGAACAGTTCAAAGATGGGTGGAGAGGAACTGGTCCGACAAAATCCAAGGAAAGATCTCAATCCGTTTCTGTGGCAAAGGTTATTACACCTTTCATTTCGAATCCAAAGCAGATAAGGATCTTATTTTCAGGAATGGCCCCTATTTCATGGACTCCCGTGGGCTTTATTTAAATAAGTGGACCCCTGACTTCGATCCAGAACTGGACATCCCCAACGTTGTTCCAGTATGGGTCCGTCTTCCTCATCTGCCCTTGCACTGCTGGGGAGATGAATCGGTCAAAGCAATCGGGAAAGGTTTGGAAATACATCGACAGAAGTGAGCCCAAGGACAACATGCAAGCCTGTGCAAGGATCTGCGTGGAAGTGGACCTCGGAAAAGGACTGCCGGAAACCATCAAGCTCAAGGTGGATGACTGGAGCTACATACAGCAGCTGGACTACGAGCAGATACCCTTCAAATGCAAGGTATGTCATGAATATGGACACTTTGCTAATAGATGCACTAAAGTAACTAATTTGGAAACTGAAGATCAAGGAGGACAATGGGAAACTGTGAAAAAAAAGAAAGCAGCCCCCCCATCCAAACCTGAATCATCCACTGAACACCCTGGCCCCTCCTCCCATCGCCCCAATTCTCTCCCCCCTAAACCTCCGGGCCCATCCCAAGACCCACCCTTCCCCTCATCCTCCAACCCCTTCTTGATCCTTGCCTCTGAAGATCCTCAATCCGAACAGCCCTCCTTAGAATTGTCTGATCCTCCCTTGATCACTTCGATCCTCTCCCAACCTTCCTCAGAGCCTCCTCCTCCTAGAACCACCAGAAGCTCCTCAAAAGAAATCGGCACTTCAAGCGATCTTCACAAGAAGCCTGGACCAGGAAGGAAGTCAGCCAAGCAGCATTGAGAAGAAACCACTCAAAAAGGACATTTCCCTTGGATTCCAAACCCCTATGGAATCCTTCATGACAGGACATCAGGAAAAGGAAATAGCAGGGAAAGACCAAGAGAGGCGAGCACCTCCCCGCTCGAATGTACCATGATGAAGCTCCTATCCTGGAACAGCAGGGGCATGGGGCACCCCTCCAAATCAACTGCCTTAAGAGACCTTCTTCAAAATGAAAGACCCGAAATCCTGTTGATTCAAGAAACCAAACAAAACCAAAATGAAATGCAGAAGATCATAGACGCCCAAAAGAACTTTTCAGGTGCCAGTAGCAGCTCCAGAGGAGCATCTGGAGGAATTGTAACCATGTGGAACAACCAATACTGGGATTGCAAGTCAACCATATACAACCAAAATTGGTTGAGGACCAATCTGAACAGCAAAGAGGAGAACTGTGATCTCATCATTTACAATGTCTACATCCCCAACCATTACAGAGAAAAGGAGCAGTGCTGGAAGGAGCTGAAAGAAAATATAGATAATGAGCAAACTCCAAATATCATATTAGCTGGAGATTTCAATTTAATCCTCCACGCGAACGAGAAAAGAGGAGGCAATTTCATACACGACCCCTTCAGAAGTCAGCTGGAAGGAATAATGTCAGAGCACGAACTGGTTGATATCATTCCAAAAAACCGAAAATACACATGGAAAAATCGAAGGATGGGGCCAGGTAACATTATGGAACGATTGGATAGAATTTTGGTTAACATCTCCCTCCTCTCCTCCTTTGCAGCGTGCCACACCAAAATTCTCAACTCCACAGCTTCTGACCACTTCCCCATTCTCGTCACGATGGAATCCCACCTCCAATTGGGACCAATTCCGTTCAGATACAATCCGCTATGGAGGAACAACGCATCTGCTGAAGCAATCATAGAGGCCACCTGGAAACAACATGTAGAAGGCTCCCCCAGCCATATATGGGAAACAAAAATCAGGAGCGTAAGAAAAGCGCTCAAAGAATGGGCAAAAACCAGCTATCAAGAACCAGAAAATATTAAAAAAAAAAAAAAAATACAACAAGACTTGGAGGAAGTCCAGAAACAAATTGAAGACCAAGGACTCACCCATCAACTAAAAAACAAGGAATGGAAATACAGGGACAGCTCATGCACATCAAGAGAGAAGAAGAGATAAAGTGGAGGTTTAAATCGAGACAGCTATGGTTGAAAGAAGGAGATAAAAACACAGCTTACTTCCACAAGCAAGCTACAGCCAGGAAGACAAGGAACAACGTTAGTGATATTAATGACAGCGAAGGCAACCATCACAATAACCAAGAAGACATCAAGAGGGCAGCCTCCCTTCATTTTAAGAGTCTCCTTACTAAAGATCAAGAAGAAGTCGATTACTCTGAGCTGCTGCAATACCTCCCCAAAGGCATTACCCAAGGAATGAACGAAAGTCTAAATCGAGAAATAGAGGAGCACGATATCAGGAAAGCAATCTGGGCCCTGCAGCCGGACAAGTCACCGGGACCAGATGGTTTTCCAATCAACTTTTACAGGGATCATTGGCAGCTGATAAAAAAATATCTTGCAAAAATGTTGAGGGGAATACAAAGGAAAGGGAAAATGGGAGGCTTTACAAACTCAACCTTCCTTGCTCTCATTCCCAAGGAAAATCGACCTACCTCTTTCTCCAGGTTTCGGCCAATATCCCTGTGTAATTCCTCATACAAGATATTCACGAAAATCATAGCTATGAGACTCCAGCCCCTCCTTCCATCCCTGATCTCTGAAAATCAAGGGGGCTTTCTCTCTAATAGGCAAATCCATGACACCATTACCTTGGTCCAAGAAGCCATTCACTCCAGCACCTCAAGACAAGAGAAAGGATTTGTTCTCAAACTCGACTTAGCCAATGCCTTTGATCGGGTAAGGCACTCCTTCTTGTTTGCTGTCCTGGGAAAAATGGGTTTCAATTCCGCTTTTATCAGCACCATTGCAGCTTGCATATCAGGACCTTGGATATCACCTCTAATTAACGGGCGCCCCTGTGAAGCCTTCCAATCCTCTAGAGGACTAAGGCAAGGCTACCCTCTTTCTCCTTACTTATTCATTCTTATGGCTGAATCCTTTAGCAGTTCTCTGGATCACAATAGAAGAGTCAGCCTCATCACTGGCATCAAATTCGGGAATCGAGTCAAGAACATTAACCACTCCCAATTTGCTGATGACACCCTCTTGATTGGAGGGGCCTCTGCAACCATAGCAAGGCGCTTCAAAACCCTCCTCGACCAATTCATGGACTACTCAGGGGGAGCGGTCAATTTCCACAAAAGTTCCGTCTATGGCTGGAACATTTCTAATCAAACAGCCCACAGCATCGCCAACATCTTTGGAGTCACATACAAAGCAAAATGGGATCACTTTACCTACCTTGGGATGTCGGTCAGCCTGGGACCATTAAAAGCAGCGACATGGAATGAAATAATAGACAAAGTCAAGAGGAAAGTCCAGCAATGGGGAACTCATTGGCTTAACCCAGCAGGCAGACTAATTCTACTCAAATCAGGTATAACCTCCCTACCCCTATATAGATTTACTCTTTATCAAGCTCCGGCTATTTTTCATCACAAACTGGAAGTCGCCCTCCGAAACTTCCTGTGGCAAGGAGGGAAAAAAGAAAAAAATAGATTTAACTTGGTCAGCTGGAAAAGTGTAATACAATCTCAGGATAGAGGAGGCCTGGGGATAAGAGCTCCTAAAATTCTCAATCTGGCATTTGGGATCAAAATGGCCTGGAGGCTAATCAATGAACCAAAAGCTTGGTGGAAGCAAGTCATAGAAAGCAAATACCTCAATGGCACAAGACAAAGGCTTCTAGAAGATGGCATCCCCATTAGGGATTCCACCAAAATTTGGCACCTCTGCAAGAAAGCAATCCCTTTCCTCAGGCAAAACACCTCAAAGATCCCTGGAGGAGGGGACAGCATTAACTATGCCACTGATAAGATAATGGGACTCCAATCTCTAAATACTATTGAAGAAGCCCTCCCGATCATCCATTATCTCAACAGTAAAGGCATTCATAGGCTGGGACAAATCTCGAAATGGGATCCGGACACATATGCCTGGACAGATTGGGATTTCCCAGGTATACCTTCAGCCTTGGAAGCGAGTCTCAATGCTCTCAAAGCAAATCTTCATAATAGAACCCCAATAAAAAAAGGAGCAGCAGATGGACTTCGATGGGATCCCACAGGATCAAGTTACACCATCAAGTCAGGACACCATTATATCTGCAACAATACATATCAGATTCCCATCTGGAATCACTGGCGAATAATCTGGAAATCAGAGGCCATCCCCAAAATCAAATTCTTCACATGGTTGTTATTAAAAGGCAAAGTTCTCACAACAGAAAATTTAAGCAAGAGAGGGATCAACGGTCCATCCAGATGCCCCAACTGCTGCTCAGCAGAGGAGACAATACAACATTTGTTCATAGACTGCCCTTTCGCCAAAAGATGCTGGATCAAAATGTCATCCATGGGCAATATAAACTGGCAACCCCAACACAACATTGCTAAGACTCTGTATGAATGGAAAAAGAATTATCCATGGAAAGACAAAAGGAGTAGGATTGTGAAAAGAATTTGGGATACCATTCCTCACTCCTTACTTTGGAGAATTTGGCTATCAAGGAACAAAAAGATCTTTCAAAATAAAGAGAGCAATGTCCGAACAACATGCAGCAAAGCCCACATCTTGGCTCAAGAGGCAATAGCAGCCAAACACAAAGGAAAAATCCAATCAAAAGATTACACAGTGGAAGAAAGATTAGTCTTTAGTCACATACTGGAACGGCCAGGACAACACCAGGAGACTCAAAGAACTGTCAGACAGCAGCAAACTCAAATCAAGGAGTGGTAAATCAGACTATCAGCTCAGGATTACAAGGGGTGGATACAGAGCAACAACTGCACAACATTATACTTCGATGGAGCCTCTAAATCGAACCCAGGCCAAGCAGGAGCGGGAGGAGTAATATTGAATGAGGCTGGGGACAATATTTGCAGTTATGAATGGAGCCTGGGAGAGAAAACAAATAACAATGCAGAGGCATTAGATCTATACCAAGGATTACTTGAACTAAAGAACCTGGGTATTAAAAGGGCCTTAGTTTTTGGGGATTCGGCAATTATAATTCGCCTCATGATCTATAACCAGCGATCCCCCAACAACAATCTTCAGCAGCACATAGAGCGCATCAAGCTCCTCCTCAAACATTTCGATGACATCAAGTTTTATCACATCCTCCACACTCTAAATAAGAAAGCAGACAAGCAAGCGAATAATGTTGTAAGAAGGATGGCAGGAGCTTTAAGGTGCAACAATACAGACAGCTTCCACCCTCTGCCATGAAGAAGAATCATCATTGCACAGTCCAGCAACGCTTGGTCAAACAAGCGTGCGATGGACAAGGACTATTCAGAAGAAGGACATTCCTCAGTAATCACAGCACGCAAAATCAGGTTCAACCGACCCTTGACAGAAGCAATCACTTGCCTACAGACATCAGCGATCACTTCAACGTCGGCACCAACAAAAAAGGCTCAGCAAAGGAGGATTGTCTTAAGGATTTGGAACAGACCACCATCTCTCTCGTCATTCTGGATCTTTCTTGGAAATCCAATCACCGCCCTTTTCACTCTATAAATGTGACTCTCAGCTCCCAAAGTATCGCCCATCACGATCAAGATCTAGTGCAGCAGCCTCAATTTGGAGCAAGCGAGCCTCCTCAGAATTATTGGCGGGACACCTCTCTGGTATCGTCTCCTCACTTACTGTTTAGCCTCATTCTAATCAGTGTTCTTGTGATTTACAGGAACGCAAAAGTCAGAACTAACAAGGCAGCTTCCCCTGCAGCTCACCTCTCTGCTCCCTTAGCTCCTTCCCCACTTCAATTCAGCCCCGCATATCCTCTTTTCTCCATCTTGAATCCCTTCTGTTTCGCCTTGCCTCTCAGCATCTGGCACCTGGGCATCCTCTCCTCGGCTTCGAGCTATGGGTTCCCCTTCAAGACTATCTTCTCAAGCAAAACGGTTAATTTACTCGCGGGCCTTATCCACTCTCCCGCCAGTACCCACAGACCTCGTATTCTTGTTAGCCCATCTTTCAACACTCTTAATTTTCCCTCTTTTCACACCTCTGTTTTCACCTACTACACCCCCCGCAACCTCTCTCTAATAATGGCGTGCAGCGAAGACTGCTTGCATTGTGCAGATTTGCAGGCAGAGCTAGAGGAAATAAGGACCCAGCAGACTATTCTTGATGACAAGAAAAAACTACTGGATGCAAGACTGGAAGAGCATGACAGACATCTGGATGAGCAGAGCATAAGGATTTTTGAACAGGACCGCATCATGACTGAGAAATATAAGGCAGAAATTCAGCTGTTGATGCACAAAGCAGCATCCCTCCAAGAGTAGTTTAGACAGCTCATCAACCGCTGCGCCCACGCTGAGGAATCAATATCTATTCTCAAGTTCATGATGGACAAGAAAAACAACACTGCCACCAGCTCTTCCAGCGTTAAGCAAGAAGCAAAATATGATCAGCCGGAGGAATCAACTGCAAGGCACATTCAACATATCATGATAGATTAAATGAACTGTAAATGCATCTTTCTGTTATTTTCTTTCATCAGAATCTGTAGTAGCACTGTTTTAGATAGTAGTAAAAGCAGCAAAGTAAGGATCAAGGAGGTAGTCTCTTTTTGTAAACCCCTTGATCAAAGACAACATCGCATATTATGTACCAGAGGAGACTGAACCCCTGGAATTTTTCAGAATCTAATATATAGCAACCGAACTTTAAAAAAAAAAAAAATGTACCATTATGTATTTTATGTAAAAAGGAAAAGAAAAGAAAAAGAAAAATTACTACTGTTATTTTTCCAAGCAAGCATGTTCTTCATGCTTCTAGGTTTTTGAGTCAAAGAGTCAAAGTCCTATTTGGCCCTATTGTAAAAGAAACAGAAAGAGAATTTTTAAATATGTAATTTTGGGTCAAAAACCCCTCTAGGTGCCAAGTCGACCTACCTATCAAGTTAGCCCTGCCCCAATGGACATGTCTATTTGTACCCCTACGAACAATATGAATAGAGGGAAGATGGAGCTCATTTGGAAACACACACACACTTGATGGATTATGGTCTGAAATATTTCAAAGAGGGTAGAGAAGAAGTGGAGGGCCGAAGTTTGAAAGAGAGCATTTCTTCTTGAGCTAGAATTTGTGGAAGCTTTGCCTTAGTACATCTCTTATTATTGGTCTCTTGCTGATGAATTTTTTGGAAAGAAGGAAGGCTTGACTTGGAATCTAGAGGTGGATGTTTTATGTGGTTGTGGGAGTTGCATATCTCGTTGATCTGATTCTATAAGAAGAAAATTTTATGGGTTTTCCCCTTGGAGGGGTTTTGCCTTACCTTGGAGCCTATATCTTGTGTTCTTAGTTTTCTTGTGATATTCATATTTATGTTTTGACAATTGTTTGATGAAGAAGAACATAATTAAATAAATAATAAGCCAACAAATTTCACAAGCGATTGTGAAAGATAGTAATGAACATAGCCCAAATCAGTCATTTCAAAACTTTTTCCTAATTCTTTCTTTATGGATGCAATATAACTTTCATTGTTCCCTATCATTAAATGATCATCTACATATACCACAAGATATACAACTGTTTTTCCAACTTTCTTGACAAATAAAGTTGCATCATCAAGATCAAAATGATTGAAGTTGAGTTTCAGAAGATGCTCAGTTAGCTTTTCATACCAGGCTCGTGGTGCTTGTTTGAGGCCAAACAAGGACTTCACAAGTTTGCATACTTTATGTTCATGTCCTTTCACAGCAAATCCTTCAGGCTGGGACATAAAAACATTTTCTTTTAGATCTCCATTCAAGAAGGCAGTTTTTACATCCATTT
>APFE030480734.1:0-19642 GCA_000404065.3 Pinus taeda | reverse complement strand
CTTGCAACCAATTGGTTTGGTTCCAAATGGAGGATCAACTAGCTTCCAAGTGTCGTTCTTTATGAGGGCATCATACTCCTTTGCATTGCTTCTTTCCATTCATCATGAGAAGCAGCTTCTTTAAAGGAAGTTGGTTCAAAATCTGTAGACAAGTTCAATTCACAATCATAAGAAACATCCATATCAACAGGTGAATTAGACTCATCTACATCACCTCCATTTTGTCGGTTTGCATTTCTGGTTCCTGTTTTTCCAATTTCATCAGGATGAACACTTTCAAGTGTCTTTGTCAGCCACTTTGGGGGACCTTTCTGAGATGGTCCAGGCTGCTCTGTTGATTGAGTTGGGAGTGAATCAAGATTGAGTCTTCCAATTCTATCAATTACATCACTTAAAGCATCATCCGTTGTTGGAGTTTCAGACGGGGGAGAATCTTCTTCAGAAGACGATTCCACATGTTGATCTAGTATAGGAATCCCCCCTTCAAGATGTGAATCTGATTCTCAAATTCTTGAAATGGTTTCATTTTTGCGAATCTATCCAAGCGATCAAGTTGCCGCTCAACAACATTGTCAGATTTGGATGATTCAAGAAAAAGTACATCTCTAGATATAACAAACTTTTTATTTTCTTCATCATAGAGGCGGTATGCTTTGGAGGTATTTGAATACCCCAAGAAAATACACTTACGACTTCTAGCACCAAGTTTGTTTCTATGTACCTTTGGTATCAAAGCATAACAGGTGGAACCAAAAATCCTGAGAGGTTTGACCGAAGGAACATGTCCATACCACAATTCATAAGGAGTCTTGTTTCTTATAGCACTAGATGGACATCTATTCTTTATATATGCAGCACATAGACGCACAGCCTCTTTACATTTGAAAAAAGCATAGGATCGTACCATATTCAAAATGTTATGTTCATTCTTTCGCTACACCATTCTGTTGGGGATTATAAGGCACGGTTGTTTGATGTTTGATCCCATGTTGTCGAAGATAGTTTTCAAATTCATTTGATGTATATTCTTTTCCATTATCAGTGCGAATAGACCCAATATATGATTGTGCATCATTTTCAATCCATTAATGAAAATTCTTGAATGTTTGAAAAGCATCAGATTTGTTCTTCAATAAATAAACCCAACACATTCTGGTGTAGTCATCAATAAATGTCATGATATATTTATTTCCATTTGCAGAAAGAACAGGCATTGGACCACATAAATCTGAATGAATAAGTTCAAGCTTCCTATGTGCTCTTGAATGTGAGTCATGAAATGACTGTTTGCTATGCTTTCCTAGAATGCAAGCATCACATTGCTTAAGTTTCTAGGAATTGTAGGCAAACCAGCAACACCATTTCTTCAATAAGCAGAGACTATCATAGTTTAAATGTCCAAATCTAGCATGCCATAATAAACTTGATGGAAGTGTACCTTCTTCATGATGAGAAATATATGAGAAATGTTGTGCATGAGCAGATGTTCCTTGCAGTTTGAAAAGCCTTTCTTCTTCTATTCCCCACATGACAAGTGAGTGATCAGATGCTTTTCTTACCTCAAGCTTACCATCAAACATATGAATGGAGTGACCTTGCTAGCTGATGTGGACCAAGGACAACAAGTTTCTCTTGAGCTGTGGGAGATATAGAACATGATCCAGAAAAAAAGTTTGAGAGACCAAGCAGTTTAAGCCTGATTGTGCCAAGCCCTGATGGCTTGATTTTTGACTGATCTGCAAAGTATACTACTCCATCAACATTGTCAGTGAAATCTTCAAAAAAATCTTTTCTATGATTCATGTGACAGGTTGCTCCTGAATCAAGCAGCCAATCATTTTTCCAGGAAGCAAGTGAAGTATTAAACAAATCTTCATTTACTCCAATGTTAAATTGTGCCTCAACATAGTGAGCGGATTCAGGTGCTTTACCTTTGTCTGTATCATCAGTTTTACCTTTCTGTTGGTTTCTTCTCTGCTCAAATTTGTCCCATGGTAGCTTGCATGTAGAGGCATCATGTGATCCATTTCTTTTGCAGCGAATACAATGTAAATCTGCCTTTTCTCCTTGAGGATGTCTGCCCCCCCTGCCTCTGAAGTATCCTCCTCTTCCTCTTCGTCCACCTCTTCCTCTTGTAGAATCTTGAGCAGGATATTTTTCTTTATTAGCCATGCATACAGTCTCTTCAGAAGATTCAGGGACTGTCTTCTTTCCAAAGGCTTTTTCTCTTTCAGCAAACTTTTTCACAAGAGAGTCAAAGGTTATATCCTTGAGATTTCCATTTGCTTGCAAAGACTCAAGATAATTGGAGTATGTAGGATAAAGTGCCTTGAGAAAAGCAATAAGAGATATATCTAGCTCAACTTTAGTGGATTTGATATCATGCACTATAGATTTTATTTCAGATGCAAGAGCAAGAGGGTCATTATTTTGCAGTTCAAGAGTGAAGAGTTTAATCATAAGTTGGACGACTTCAAGTGCAGAATGTGAGTCATAGAGTTCTTTCAGCTTTTGTAAAGCTTCAAAGGCAGTTGAATATGATGAAATGTGGCGACTCACCTCCTTATTTACAGACGTTGCGATTAATGCATACACTTTGATGTTCTTGTTTTCCCAGATGGCGAGCTCTTTGTCTGATGTAGGCTTTTCTGGGTCACTGTCTCCTTCTCCGACACACACTCCTTTCCACAACTCATTGAAGATGAGGGTGTGTTGTACCATCCGGGACCAATCATGATAGTTCTCCTTGCCAGTGAGAACTATTCCTATCATAGAGATGATTGAATGCATTCTATAAAAGATTACTTATGCTGATATAAAAAAAAAAAAAATTTGTTGATAGACTAATACTTCTAATGGCAAAAAAATTGCTCTTATGAAGAAAAAACTTCTGCTGCTATACAGTCAAATTTTCTCAAAGGAGTAAAAAAATTTCAAAGTCTTTATATTTTCTTCCAATATCTCTGTAAAATATCCTTCATAATACCTCCCCCTTTTCTTCTTTAAACAAAAACCATATATATTTTTACAGCACTAACTTCCCAAAACTCCTCAATATAATAATGTATATACCACCACACTTCCCTTATATGCCTTATAATAACAAACTCACTTAAACCAAATATGGGTGAATGAATACGACTTCACTTAAACCAAATATGGGTGAATGAATATGACTTCACTTAAACCAAATATGGGTGAATGATTATTCACTTTAACGTGAACTATGGGTGAATAAAATATTCACTTTAACGTGAATTGCACACAGTCCAGACTCCACCACTTGCGTTGATGGATCGGAGGGCTCTTATCACAAATACGCAGATGGAATAGTATATGAAACAGCATTCATATCAGGCAGCATATAAAGGCTCATGTTAGGCAACATTTAAAACGTATTAGGCAGCATGCATACAAATTCGATATCAGGCATATGAAACAGCGTATCACCCAGCATTTAACAGC
This sequence comes from Pinus taeda, assembly GCA_000404065.3. Lineage (NCBI taxonomy): Eukaryota > Viridiplantae > Streptophyta > Pinopsida > Pinales > Pinaceae > Pinus > Pinus taeda. The sequence continues at coordinate 16,177 of APFE030480734.1, read as the reverse complement.
TCTCATACCACGCGCCATCCGCTGGACATTTGTACTCCAACTTCATATCCATGACAAAATGTGGACAGTCTTATGAACAAACCGTCTCCAGGAAATTTGGAAACTTTTCTGAGAAGAAACTGCTTACGGTATTTCTTATTAAAACTAGAACGTAAGTTTGGGAGGTGCAAGTTTGGGAGGCCAAACAAAACCTATCCGGTTCTGTTATCTCCAGCACTGCTTAGGCAGCCAACCGAATCTACAAATTGCACCATTAGAAATCACGTCTAAGGTAGAAAGGGCTTCAGATTTACTGAATTGCAGTATTGAGATACGATGATGTTCTACACAAAATGATTACTAATCAGAAGGGTTATGAAAACAATTGCCTTCAGATTTGCACGCTCCACCCTCTAATCCGGTTGAGCAAAAAGGTATCCACAGAAGCGTTACTGAAGAAAGCGTATCTACCGTTTACGGAGTCCTTTCACCCAAAGCATATCTTCAGGTAGCGTTTCCTTCAAGTGTGGGACAGAGGAGCAGAAGATAGGCAGTGGACAGAGGAGTTACAAAGCAAGGTTAAAAAAAGAACCTGGGACCTGTGCTCTGATACCATGTCAGGCCAGGAGTAACTCCAGAAAACTGATTCGTTTATTCATTAAGCCAGCTATCTATTATATACATGAATGTGATTGTTCAATTCATCTTCTCGATGACTGTTCACATTCAATTCCCCTAATCACTGAGGATTAGGTGTCAGCAATAATCTACGAACCAATGTTCAATTTGAATCAATTTTATTTTTTCACATTTTAAGTTAAATTACATGTGATTTTTTTCACAATTTATAAGTACGTGTGATATATGTATCTATAATATGTTGTTGGTATTATTGAATACGATAGTTAGTTGCAAAATTTGGTTTCATAGATACCTACCTTTTTGTATAATTGTTTGTAGAGTTGAAGATGCAACCATTTATCATCTCAACAACAACCTTGCAGCAAGGAATGTGTGAAAGCTCAAATTTCTTATGTGCAACCTCACAAAATGGAATGTGAAAAATCCCAGATTGCTTGCCTACTTGCTTCTTGTTCTTCTACTATGTTCATTTTGTTCATAAGTAGACAAGAATTCATCAATAAAGAAGAGATTATACATAATTTTGATATAGTGATCATGGTCCCCTAAACAAGCAGTGGATAGAAGCAATTTGCATAAGTAGTGAAGCAATATGTACGAAATGGTGGAACGAAACAATGAGAGGTGGCATGTTGGTGGAAGAAAAGAAGATAGAGCACAAAACTTATGCCTACATGCAATGTGATACCATAGAAAAATAAACCCACGTTATTTCCTTTACAAAAAGGAAAACATAAAATGTCATGAATTAATGCTAGCCCAAAGGCTAGCATTAATTAGCTTCATTGTAAATGAGTGGAAATATATACTCCATTTCCTAAGTTTATTTAAAATTAAAATTTATCCCTTGCCTTGGTATGAGGTGAAATAACACCCCAAAGTGTGTGATTGGTGAGTTAAAAACACTGTCAATATTGATATGTTGGAAAAAATGTTTTATATAATATGTCAGGCCAAGAGAGTGTTGATGCCTCGAAAATCGCTGCAACAACAATGGGGGATAACCACCCGGTCCGGACCTTAAAACAACTCATTTTTCGTTTGAATTAGTGACTCTGACTGGTTTAACAAGGTCCAGTTACCTTTTCCCTATCACTATTGGTTTATGATGTATCTTTAACTACCAATAGATAGGGATATCATATCACTTCTTCTTGCTGATCGGGCAAGAGAATGACCCTTAAGCTGATTCGGGTTCAGCTAAGCCACAACTAAAATTTTGCCTCATTTGAGAAGAGGACTTAAAAGAATGTAGAAATTACTCTAAATGCAAACTTATTCTATAATGCAAGCAAAATAAATTAATCATAATACTATCTCAAGTAGACAAATATAGATCTAACCCAACCAAGAGCAAGATATTTAAAGTATTGGGATTTAAATATGTCTTGTTTATAATGAATATCAAATTAACAACAACACTCAGGAAGAGATTCACAAAAATGATATTGATTGCCAAACCAGTAAATCCAATAATTAAACAATAATATGTAGAAATAGTTAACAACATGTTACTATTTAATAAATCAGTTTTATAAGACAGATTTCTAAGTAAATAGTTACTCAGAAATCATAAATTAATTCATAAGAACAGAGATACATAATAACAACATTGAGACAAATTACCCATATTGACAAAAATGCACAAACATGAATAAAATGACACATTCCTGTTATCATAAAAATGAACTGATATTTGAAACAGCAGTATTAGAAATACCAATTTATTACGTCCATTTCTTTGACCCAGGTCTCCAACAGTTCTTTACATTGGTTGAACTTCTACTTTCAAAGCTAAAGCCACAGTGGTGCAAACTTTATCCATCATGCATAATTCAAGATACAAAGGAAAAATCCTCAATAATCCCCAGTTTTGAGATTTTCTCTCCTCTCTCCTACAACTCTAAATTCCTATTACAGAAGTGCTTTTAGAAGTCTAAAATTGTAGAGGAAAGCAACCCCTAATTACATTCTGTAATCTGCTATTTATAATATTTGCAAAGGAATTCTTGAGAGGAAAGTTTGTTGAAGAGAAATCTACCCAATCCAATTTTATTTGCTCAAAATCTCAATCTTTAATTGTTGAAGCATTTTCATTGATTGAGATTTTTTTCTCCATATCTCTTCTACTATTTTCCTGCAAGAAGAAATCAAAATAAATTAAAATGCAACAATAAAATCAAAATATCATTTCTGGCATTAAAACAAATCCAATCAAATTCAATTAAATATATAATTGAAAATAAAATATAAGCTCTCTATTGGTGCCTAAGATGGTTTAATTGGCCAAGGATATCATTGACGATTGGATCTGCATTTAGAAGAGGCTTGGACAAATAAAAATGAAGAAAATAAAACTCAACAATTGATTTTGTTTTAGAAATTCAGTCTGCCTAATTTTTGACCCAATAAATAACCAAATCTGTTAGTGAAACCTCCTCGGAAATGTTCTCTTTGATTTTATCTTTCGAATGAGCTGTCATGGGCCTCATTTGGCCAAGTAAAACTCAATCTATGAGCTTCCAAAGTTGATGAGTCAAATCTGGCATAATTTTGGCATTTATGTTGCTAGGCTAAAAAATCAAAATTTTTAAATTAAATTATAATCCTAAATTAGTCTCCAATGATTTCTAATTTGTTAATCATAAATTAAACTAATTATTTAATAAACTAATCATTAATCTAACTAATTAATTTAACTATTTATAAAAAATTAATCTAATAAATAGTTAAATATATTTTAATTAACTTAATTTTATTCTACATATTGATTAATTTAATTAATTTAAATATTAAATTTAATATTAAATTAAAACTGACCTTCTTACCTCACTTATTTCACTCATACGTATGAGTGATGACTTAAAACTCAAAAGAAAACCAATTGTATTACATGGGCTTTGGTTTAAAGTTTGTCTTATGCCCTTTTGCCTTTTGTTTAATCGGTGATCGGCATTGGGAGGTGTCGGGGGCTCTTTAAGCTTGTCTCATGCAGAAGCTCCTATCCGATCCGATCGTGTAATAAAACTTTTTTTTATTATTATATATTTGACCACTCCTCTTTACACGTAAGGTTGAAAGTTTTAAAACTAAACAACAAGTCCTATGAAAATTAGGCTTAATGCTTTAAGTCCTCACCATCGCATATTGGTGATCGGGGAAGGGAGGTTCTCGGGGGTTCGTTAAACTTGTCACATATGAAACCTCCGATGTGATCGAAAGAAATTTTTTATTATTTATTTGTTATTATATATGTTTTATGTGTTAAATATTAAATTAATTTTTTATTTTGTTTTATTTTGTTTTATTTTAGTTTATAAACTGCAACTACTTTAATAAAAATGAAAATTAAACTAGAGCCACTTCGAAAATAAAAAATAAACTACAGCCACTTTGAAATTTTGGGTTTTCGAGATTAGTAATCAATTTGGAAATTTGAGTATATTACTAAAATCCTGATGCTTCATGATTTGATTGAAAAATGAAAAATGTTAGTAATAACTAACTAGGGGTTAATATTTAAAATAAATGCATTATTGAGCTAATTTATTTACAAAAATGGAATATTGTACATTTTATGCATTTTTAACCTAGGCGACATAAATGATTAGACTTCAAAGGAGTTTCGTTTACGAACCAGTTGATCAAATGAGGCGAAACAAGTATCAATGGGAAGCTTGCCAAAAATCAATTTCAACAAAGCAATCAAAACAAAAATCTAAAGAAAATGAAAAATTAACAAACACGTAGGATAATCAACTAAATAAAAATCTTAAAAAGTGTTTAGCCAAAATTTTTATAGAAATGGTCCCTATTATTTGAAGTGAACAAATCAATGATGGGGAGGTTGTGTTTTTACCACAACAATAGCGACACATGGGAGAAGAACTAGTTATCTCTGTTTAATATGAATGAGGTTTTTCCAAAATTCAAGTAAAAATAATTAAAGAAGAGAAAATTATTTTTGAAATGCTTGACTAGGTTTTTTAGTTTGAATAAAAACAAAAATCATCTAATTGTAATTTTTCTCAAAATTTCTGATAAATTAAAATATTTCAAAACTCTGTATCAGTGTTTAATTAGTTGTTGAGATAAAGCAGGGGTCACTTTATAGTTTAGCTTTTAAAATATACTCATTTGTCACAGGTAGAGCCACTGCTGCCAGCAAACATCTATAGTCTCGGCAGGGTTACCTTTTAATCATCAATGATTCAGAATCTTATCTCTTTAAGAATTATTAACCTAGAGATAAGTCCATTAATATATGTTTTTTTTTTTCATTTTTTTTTTTTAGTTCTTAAAAGCCATTGTCCTACTTTGGTAGCCAGATAGTTGACAATGTCATTCACTGGTTATAATTGGACTGAACAAGCTGGCTCGTGATGAGACCCCTTGTCTTATAATTGTTTGCAATCATAAGCCATCACCCTGGTTTGTTTAGTAGTGTTGGTAATGTCAGCCTATTTTTCCCCTATGATCATGGTAAGCAGGCTCATAATGAGACCTCTTATTTTTTAAGTTTTAAATATATTTTTGGATTACACTTTAGAAAAATAAGACTCTTTGGGATAGGGAGAATTATTGATTCCTTAAGAGTTAAGAATGACAATTTCAGAGTTGAAGGTGTTTTGCTGTAAAGTGTCTTTACTTGGTTAAAAATAACTTTTCGTGACTGATAATAGAACTTTGAAAGATTTTAATAAAATATTGATTTCTCAAAATGATTACAATTTTGATGAAAAGAAAAAAAGAAATTTTTTCAGATTTTATGATACTTTGTCAACTTCTCTAAATTGGTAATCTCTTCCTTAAGTATGTCTACCTTTATAATAAGAAAATCAAACTTTATTAAGAGTTTTTAAGAAAAAGCTAATAGGTGACTATTAACAATTTTTCTCCATGTACGCTAACCATTGTTAGGTAACAAGTAGGCTTTTCATATAAATCACAACAAAGTCACCAAAATCAAAACTAAAAACTAAAGGAAAAGAATTCTTATGCTAAAGTGAAAAAGAAATTAACAAACAAAAATAAAAATGAAGAAATTTTAAAAATGGAAAGGAAAATCCAAGTTTCGAAAGATAAACTCAAACAAAAATGTTTATACCAATGTCTCAACAATATGAAGAAAAAAGAAAATAATCGTGTAATCATTCCTTCTTATATCGAGATTTAGAAAAATCATACATTGAAGGGTTGTAAGTGTTTTAGGGTTTTTTGATAGCAGTGACGATAAAATTCAGCCACAATGAAAATTTTCTGTCCGATATCAATCTTCTTGTTTCAAAGTATCATCTTGATCATTTTCTAATAAAATGAATGCTTAAAGAAACAAACTAAAGATTCAGAAACTTCCTGGTGTAGATGTTTCGATGAAGATTATCGTTGTTTATTGAAATGAAGCCAGGAGAAGAGTATAGGACTTCGAAAATATTATCTGACAGAGGATTGAAAGCTTCAAATGGAGAACTGCAAAACAGTTTTTTTATATCAGCATACTTTAAAAACAAAATTAAAGTAATGAAATGGAAATTAATGAAAGTGAGTACATGGATCTTACCATTGGATAATTGCATTTGATCTTACCTGAAAGGTATCAGTTTCTCCAATACTAACTGACTTCTTCTTTTAGTTAACATTAAAACATAAAGAAGACAAACTAACCAAAATCCTATAACCCAAAATCATTATTTATTTTATTTAAACTAAAGCAAGCAGTAAAATGTAAAAATGGAATGCTTAGTGTTCAAGGGAAAACAAATGCATCAGAAATGAGAATGAGAATTTGCAGTAATGATTGTTTTTCAAAATATTATAACTTTCATATAAACTCCATGATTTTATAAACTGTCCAGAATCAAGACCAAATACAAGATAATAAAATTTAAATATGAAGATGGAGAGGTCTTGAATTCCATATTTAATTATGAAATTATATATTTAAAACTGAAATATATGAGAAATCAAAATGATTTAAATATGTTGCAAATTGGTCTGTTTTCTTACCATAGTGGTTACCCAAGCTCGCTTTTAAAATAACACATCGTCGTATCGAATGATTCACATCACATGTTTCTTCATCATGTTTCAAGTTTAATCTGCAAGACTTCACCTTTGTTGTTATGCCATATATCGATCAAATGTTAATGGCTTAGAGGCATGCATTGGAAGCTATCGCATTGGATATTGCAATGGCAAGTTGTCGATATGAAAACATGCAATGAAAAGATGTGTGATGAGATGGATCGATCGCATCATTGAAGAAATATATATCGAGGATCGGGGAATATTTACATTTGGTTCCCACATCGCAGATTCGGATTTGTGATGTGAGCATGAATAAAAATGCGATGAAGCGATTGTGATATTGGCGATGTGATGGATGGCATGGCTAATCGGCAATCAGTGATCTTAAGCACATGAGGTAACAATTCTTGATACGCCGATATGCGATGAAGAGTGGACTCGATAACTTTGTGAAGAAAATTTAATAACATATCGAATATGAAACATCGGCCCTTTTAAAGTTATGCTCCTACCATTATTGTGATTGAGAAGATGCGATATTTTTTAGGAATTTGATTTGAATTTCATATCGGATCCAGAATTATGTGGTTGTCGCAATATTGGTAAAGTTGATTATCGAAGATTGGCGATTCACGATAATGGACGTATACTTCAACTACAAACCTCCGATATGCGAAATGTGATATGGCATATGAGTGAGGTAATACATTGGAGATATTTTATGAACAATTTGTTATCAAAAATGCTAAGAGCTATTTCCGATGAAATCTTATGATACAAATGGTTGTGATATGGATGATGTGATATCGAAATGAAATGATTGACGAAGATGAGTGGGGTGAAAATATTGCAAATATTTTCACTGAAGTATCAGCGATATGAAAATCAAGTTGAATCCTATGATATTGCTTGAAATTTCAATTGGGTTTTCTGATGGTTGAAAGTAAAGTTAAAAATGCTCAAATTATAATGAATCACAAATAAAATTTCCCTGAACCTGTTGCAAACTTGAAATGGGTTTGTTGCTTACTTCAAGTTTTGAAAGCAAATGAAAATCTGCAAATAAAACAAAACAAAAATAAAAAATAAACTAAGGAAAAGAGAAACTAATAATAGATGAGAATGAAATTGTGAATGCGTACCTGGAGGGAAATTCTCTGTAGTTTTTACCTCATGAATTTTCAAATTCTTCCTTCGATTTATCAAAATTTCGTCTTTGTTCAAAATCATCTCATTATTTATTCTAAATCGAAGTGAACAATCAGCCTAAATAAAATTTGCTTATTTATGTTCAGGAAATATAAAATTTATCATAAATAAATATGAAAATATTCTTCCCTTTTGAATTGAAACAACAATTTATTATCTCTGCTTATTCCAAATAACTTGAGATGAATCTGTATTGTTATAGTGATTGTTCAATAATGCCTTTAGTAAATAAATATGATGCGTATCGCAACATCAAATAATAAACTAAAGATCCAAATGGGATAAAGCCACTAATTGTGGAAGAATATCAACACAGATTTAAATGTGTGCTAGGTGCATACTCAATTAAATTCTATCAATACATCATTCGAAATAGGCAGAGATATATTCATGGGTAGAGGTATTGCTGCAAGAAATTTTAAAAAGGAAAACAAGAATTAAAACTTTCTGATAGGAAGAAAATGTTTCATTGAACATGTATGAGAAGGGCTGATTGCTTTGTTTTATTTTTTATTTTTTAATTTGCAAAACTGTTGAGATAAAAATAAACTACATAAAACAAACTAACTAAATTAATTATACTTCTATTCTAACCATATACATGAAAATGACTAGTTATAGTCATATTTTCAGTGTAGTCATTCTTTCATTTTAATTTCTGCATATATGTACAGTTCAAACATTAATAATATAAATACAAATCTAATTGAACTAAGAAAATTAAATATGTAAGTAGAATGCACAGTTATTGTTAGCAACTTAATTAAAATATGCTTCTCTTGAAATTTCCTTTCCAATTGAATACCAATCGGATCATAGAAATCTGGATGGATTTCTATTAATAATTGGGAAATGTTCAAAAGAGGAGATGAAAGGCCAAATTGTGGATATGAAATTTTACATTCAAAGGCTTGGAAAAAATTGTTAGTGTTATGTACAAATTTTAAATTATTAATAATTTTCCTTGAAGGAAAACTTTCCAAACAGTTTTCAAAGAGACCAAAAAATGAATGGAAATTTGTCCTATATAATGAAAGATTATTAATTGAATCAGATTACTGGCTAGATTGTAAACATACATTCTCTTATTGACATTGCCTTCGAAATGATAAAAGCCTTTGATAAGAGATGAACATCGATTGAAATTGAAATATTAATAGCTTTTCATGCTCATGATTATAATATGGAACTTCAATTTTCCAACAGGTCAACGCATCAATTGAATGTTTGATAGTAAAGTGCTCAATATGTCAGCGTAAAGTATCAAAAATCGGAAAAATAAAATCTGAAAATAAATCTTATTTTAAACAAAATAAGTGAGGAAACAAAATTAAAGTGAAATCACTATTTGTACAACTAATGTTACAGCGCAATTGGGATTGTTTTGAAATAATTTCTTTTTCACAAGGATTGGCCAAAATTATGGAATTCAAATAATTGCCAATTCCATTTCGTGAATTAGAAAAAGAATTATGATTATGAGTAGGAATGAGAGTTTGATCATGATATGAATAATAAATTGGAATGTTTTCTCGAATGGTGAAATCATAAAGATAATTTGTTGCTCTAGAATGAGGATTGTTTGTAATAATTTATAAATTGAAATGTTCCTCATTCTTAGATACTATTTGAATTTTATCATGAGGATTCTCTTGAGAATAATAGAAATCAACATTCTTAATGTCAGAGTAATTAACATAAATGACTTCACAATATTTTCTAAAATTCCCTTCAATTTCATCCAATATATCAAAACAAGGATAAATAAAAATTTCACGTTCATTATTGGCAAAAGAATGATCAATAATTGTTTCTCTATCTTGATAGAAATTAATTGGTATTTCATTTAAATCATCCTCTTTATTTTCTGCAATATCATTAATAGCAAGAGAGGAAAATGTTACATCATTAAAATATCAGGATAAAGGGAAAAATGTGAACCTGAAACAATGTATTTAAAATTGTCTCTGTTTGAGAACTCTTGTGCATTATGCTCATTGTAAATTTCAGATTTCAGATCATTCCTATGCGTACTCATGCTTTTTTGAAGAAGATTGCTTTGCTGCTCTGATTTCGGCATTTGTTCACCATGAAAAAATTCAGAAATTTGTATAGCAGTTTGCATTTTATTATTTACATTGACTGCCACTTGCACTTAATAATTTGCAATCTGATTTTCCGAATTCACTGCAGAGTAACTTTTAAATTTCAAGGCGGCTCTTTCTTCGAAATTGTTGCTATTGTCTTCTTGCATTTGATTAGAAATATTTTCCAAGCTTTGTGAGACCACTTGATCATAATTTATTTGCACATCCATATTGAGATTGTCATTTATGTTGGAAAGGGATGGAACAAAGCTTGAACTAATTTCATATGGATTGGGAATGGAAGGAAGAGAACAAATATATTCAAACCAATCTAATGATTCTTCTTCTATAGGTTTGTCTTCGATTTTAAATCTTAAACAATTCAAACAAAATCGAATATTAAAATCAATAACAGACTTATTTTCAAATCTTCGTAGGTATTCAATTTCATCACATACCTGTTCATAATCATAGCCGTCAAATTTACAAATGAAAATTGTAACAAATTGATCCCAGCTATGGACTAAGGCAACTGGAAGAGTTCTACACTAGTGTCTGGCTTTTGCCGCAAATGTGAAAGTAAAAATTCTGCATAAAATGCCTTCATCAATTCCTTGAAAATCATAATTTGAAACATTTTGAATAAATTGAAGGACATGATTAAAAGCAGAGGAATTTCTCTTACCATTAAACTTTGCTTGAAACAAGAATCTTACCACTTCGGGTGGAGTATTGGAAGATGCACGTCCATGAATACAACTCCAAATTGGAAGTTCAAGAGGAGCCATCGTAATTAAATAAAATGCTAAAATTGAAAAGACTCCAATAGACAAAAAGTCTCAGGCCCTCCTTCTAGCGCCAAAAATGTTGATGCCTCGAAAATCGCTGCAACAACAATGAGGGATAACCACCCAGTCCGAACCTTAAAGCAGCTCATTTTTCGTTTGAATTAGTGGCTCTGACTGGTTTAACTAGGTCCAGTTACATTTTCCCTATCGCTATTGGTTTATGATGTATTTTTAACTACCAATAGACAAGGATATCAGATCACTTCTTCTTGCTGATCGGGCAAGAGAATGACCCTTAAGCTGATTTGAGTTTAGCCAAGCCACAACTAAAATTTTGCCTCTTTTGAGAAGATGACTTAAAAGAATGTAGAAATTACTCTAAATGCAAACTTATTCTATAATGCAAACATAATAAACTATTCTTAATACTATCTCAATTAGGCAGATGTAGATCTAACCCAATCAAGAGCAAGATATTTAAAGCATTGGGATTTAAATATGTCTTGTTTATAATGAATATCAAATTAATGAAGTAGTTCAATTAACTAACATTATGGATACCGAAACATGTCTTATTGAGACCGCTTAACTGAAATAATCAATCAACAACACTCAGGAAGAAATTCACAAAAATGATATTGATTGTCAAATCAGTCAATCTAATAATAAACAATAATATGCAGAAATAGTTCATACATATTACTATTTAATAAATCAGTTTTATAAGACAGATTTCTAAGTAAATAGTTATTCAGAAATCAGAAATTAATTCATAAAAACAGAGATACATAATAACAACATTGAGACAAATTACCCATATTGACAAAAGTGCACAAACATGAATAAAATGACACATTCCTGTTATCATAAAAATGAAACTGATATTTGAAATAGTAGTATTGAAATACCAATTTATTGCGTCCATTTCTCTGACATGGTCTCCAACAGTGCTTTACACTGCTTGAACTTCTGCTTTCAAAGCTAAAGCTACAATAGTGCAAACTTTACCCATCATGCATAATTCAAGATACAAGGGAAAAATCCTCAATAATCCCCAGATCTGATATTTTTTCTCCTCTCTCCTACAACTCTAAATTCCTATTACAGAAGTGCTTTTAGAAGTCTAAAATTGCAGAGGAGAGCAGCCCCTAATTACATTCTACAATCTGCTATTTATAATATTTGCAAAGGAATTCTTGAGAAGAAAGTTTGTTGAAGAGAAATCTGCCCAATCCAATTTTATTTGCTCAAAATTCCAATCTTTAATTGTTGGAGCATTCTCATTGATTGAGATCTTTTTCTCCATATCTCTTCTACTGTTTTCCTGCAAGAAGAAATCAAAATAAATTAAAATGTAACAATAAAATCAAAATATTATTTCTAGCATTAAAACAAATCTAATCAAATTCAATTAAATATATAATTGAAAATAAAATATAAGCTCTTTATTGACGCCTGGGATGGTTTAATTGGCCAAGAATATCATTGACGAATGGATCTGCATTTAGAAGAGGCTTGGGCAAATGAAAATGAAGAAAATAAAACTCACAAAATTGATTTTGTTTTAGAAATTCAGAGCTTGATCCTCTACCTGATTTTTGACCCAATAAATATCCAAATCTATTAGTGAAACCTCCTCAAAAATGTTCTCCTTGATTTTATCTTTCCAAAGCTATCCCGGACCTCATTTGGCCAAATAAAACTCAATCTATGAGCTTCCAAAGTTGATGAGTCAAATCTGGCACAATTCTAAAATTTTTGTTGCTAGCTAAAAAATCAAAATTTTTAAATTAAATTATAATCCTAAATTAGTCTCCAATTATTTCTAATTTGTTAATCATAAATTAAACTAATTATTTAATAAACTAGTCATTAATCTAACTAATTAATTTAACTATTTATAAACAAACTAATCTAATCAATAATTAATTCTATTTTAATTAACTTAATTCTATTCTACATATTAATTAATTTAATTAATTTAAATATTAAATTAAAACTAACCTTCCTACCTCACTTATTTCACTCATACGTATGAGTGATGACTTAACTCAAAAGAAAACCAATTGTATTACACGGGCTTTGGTTTAAAGTTTATGCCTTATGCCCTTTTGACTTTTGTCTAATTGGCGATCGGCATCAGGAGGTGTTGGGGGTTCTTTGAGCTTGCCTCATGCGAAAGCGTCGATCCGATCCGATCGTGTAATAAAACTTTTATTATTATTATTATTATTATTATTATTATTTGACCACTCCTCTTTACACGTAAGGTTGAAAGTTTTAAAACTAAACAACAAGTCATATGAAAACTAGGCTTAATGCTTTAAGTCCTTCTTACCATCGCATATCGGCGATTGGGGAAGGGAGGTTCTCGGGGATTTGTTAAACTTGTCACATATGAAACTTTTGATGCGATCAAAGCTCCCGATGCAATCGAAAGAAAATTTTTATTAATTATTTGTTATTAAAATGTTTTATGTGTTAAATATTAAATAATTTTTATTGTTGTATTTTATAATTTGAATTATAAACTGCAGCTACTTAATAAAAATGAAAATTAAACTATAGCCACTTTGAAATTTTGGGTTTTTAATATTAGTAATCAATTTGGAAATTGGAGTAAATTACTAAAATCCCGATGCTTCATGATTTGGCTAAAAAATGAAAAATGTTAGTAATAACTAACTAGGGGTTAATATTTAAAATAAATGCATTATTGAACTAATTTATTTTCAAAAATGGAATATTGTACATTTTATGCATTTTTAACCCAGGCGACATAAATGATTAGACTTCAAAGGAGTTCCGTTTACAAACCAGTTGATGAAATGAGGCGAAACAAATATCAATGCAAAGCTTGCCAAAAATCGATTTCAACAAAGCAATCAAAACAAGAACCTAAATAAAATGAAAAATTAACAAACGCGTAGGATAATCAACCAAATAAAAATCTTAAAAGGCGTTTAGCCAAAAAAATTATAGAAAGGGTCCCCATTATTTGAAGTGAACAAATCAATAATGAGGGGATTGTGTTTTACCACAACAAAGAGTAACTCCACAAATCAATTGTATTTTTGCATTAAGCGAAAACATGGATATATAAAAGGAGAGGGAGACTATTGGGATTCATCTCCCAATGTCTCTTCATCTTCCAATGTCCTTTATTTTGTATTTACAATATTTACATGATTTTTCTTATTCCCAAAGATTAGGTGTCAACATTGCCCCCTAATCTCAAGGGATGTTGGTAAGTTCAAGCATCATTTTGAATCTTTCAAACTTTTATCTTCCAAGTGCTTTGGTGAAGATCTCTGCAATCTACTCATTTGTAGAACAATGTCGTAGGTGGATTGTCTTGGCCTCAACATGATATCGAATCAGATGATATTTTGTATTAATATGCTTGGTTCGATCATGGAACTTTGGGTTCTTGGCAAAATTTATTATAAAAATATTGTCAATCAAAATAGGAGTTGAATGTACTTGTTTATCCTACAAATCCTCCAGAATTTTCCTAAGCCACATAATTTCCTTCGTTGTTTCAACCCTTTCCACATATTCTGCCTCAATTGTGGATTTTTTGGAACTGATTATTTGCGTAACCTCCAAGAGACGACGCCTGATCCAAAACTCATAACATACCCTGAAGTAGATACCCTAGTTTCTTTATCTCCATTGAAATCTGAATCATAGTATCCAATCAAGTTGGAGTCACCCACTTATCCTTACTTAACCCTGGCATTTGATGATTATAGGACGAGTGCGCGTGAACCAGCGGGAGCGTAACCTAGGGGAGCAGCGATCAGCGACGACGCCTCGGCCTCGGCCGTGAGACCTGCTCATTCTAGGCCTTGGCCGCTACCATGGCCCATCCAGAGCCATCTCAGGGGGACTCTGAGAAAGCATTCTCAGATCTGGTGAAGTCCCTTCCCCCTTCCCGCCCCAAACCTGCAAATTCAAAATTTGTCAAGAAACTGGATATACTCCAAGAAGTACAGCTGCCCCCATCTCTACCTCGAATGGCAGCATTATCTCTAGCAGAAAAAGGACTAATAGGACAATTCATGGGTTTATGGCCCTCACCAAGAACAGTTCAAAGATGGGTGGAGAGGAACTGGTCCGACAAAATCCAAGGAAAGATCTCAATCCGCTTCTGTGGCAAAGGTTACTACACTTTTCATTTCGAATCTAAAGCAGATAAGGATCTTATTTTTAGGAATGGCCCCTACTTCATGGACTCCTGAGGGCTTTACCTAAACAAGTGGACCCCTGACTTCGAGTATGGGTCCGTCTTCCTCACCTGCCCTTGCACTGCTGGGGAGATGAATCGGTCAAAGCAATCAGAAACGCGGTTGGGAAATACATCGACAGAAGTGAACCTAAGGACAACATGCAGGCATGCGCAAGGATCTGCGTGGAAGTGGACCTCGGAAAAGGACTGCCGGAAGCCATCAAGCTCAAGGTGGATGACTGGAGCTACATACAACAGCTGGACTACGAGCAGATACCCTTCAAATGCAAGGTATGTCATGAATACGGGCACTTTGCTAATAAATGCACTAAAGTAACTAATCTGGAAACTGAAGATCAAGGAGGACAATGGGAGACTGTAAAAAAAAAAGAAAGCAGCCCTCCCCCTCTAAACTTGAATCATCCTCTGAATTGCCTGGCTCCTCCTCCCAGCGCCCCATCTCTCCCCCTCCCAACCCTCCGGGCCCATCCCAAGATCCGCCCTTCCCTTCATCCTCCAACCCTTTTTTGATCCTTGCCTCAAAAGATCCTCAGTCTGAACAGCCCTCCTTAGATCTGCCTGATCCTCCCTTGAACTCTTCGACCCTCTCCCAGCCCTCCTCAGAGGCTCCTCCTCTTAGAACCACCAGAAGCTCCTCAAAAGAAATTGGTACTTCAAGCAATTTTCACAAGAAGCCTGGCCCAGGTAGGAAGTCAGCTAAGCAGCATCGAGAAGAAAGCACTCAAAAGGGCATTGCCCTGGGATTCCAAACCCCTACGGAATCATTCATGACAGGAAATCAGGAAAAGGAAATAGCAGGGAAAGATTTCGAGAGGCGAGCACCTCCCCGCTCGAATGCCCCATGATGAAGCTCCTATCCTGAAACAGCAGGGGCATGGGGCACCCCTCCAAAACAACTGCCTTAAGAGACCTTCTTCATAATGAGAGACCCGAAATCCTGTTGATTCAAGAGACCAAACAAAACCAAAAAGAAATGTAGAAGATCATAGACGCCCAAACGCACTTCTCAGGCGTCATTAGTAGCTCTAGAGGAGCATCAGGAGGAATTGTAACTGTTAACGCTTGAAATTTCACCTTAGGCTGAAGAAGCAAACCTCAAGGCAACATCAAACCTTTTAGCCTCGTAGCTAGCCCTACGGGGCAGGAGAAGGCTCTCTCCGGTCTATCTCGTAAAATCTTCAATGGATGAGATG
>APFE030480730.1:4342-23368 GCA_000404065.3 Pinus taeda | reverse complement strand
TAAAACTTCGTTTAGAGAGCCATTGGTAATTGAACTACCCAAACAGACATAAATATCCCAGTTAATATCAGTATAAATTACTATCATTAATTTATATATTAAAATTGCAAAATATAGAATTTATGAAATAGGTTAATCGCGGTGACATACGTTCAAAGAACTATATTTTGAGCCACATAATTTCTGAAAAAGAAGGCTAAAAATAGACTCGATATATGAGAGGTTGCTCTTCTAAAAAAATCTCCAAACACATGCACATTAGTATTAAACCATATTCTTCAATGGGTTTGGATTACTTATAATATAGACAATCAATTTACTAACATATATGCCTGAATGAATTTGAATTACTTATTAATAAACTCCCGCATATTAGCGTCTAAATTTGAAAAAATGGAGGGATTTCAATAGGGTTTCGGTCTTCGTTGGTTAATTAGAATTTGATTTTATTTTTTTTTGAATAAAATCTATAACCATATTTAAAAAATAAATTTTGTATTTTTTTTTAATATTTATTTTTAAGGTTTTGTTAATGAGACATCCAAAAATTAAACATCCAATCACTTGGATACAAAAAGCTACCAACAATTTTTAACCAATTATACCATTATTCACAAATCTTATTTTAATAAAATTTATTATTTAATATATTCTTTTATTAACTTTACAAAATTTACTACATAATATATTTATTTATTAATATATAATAAATATATAAATGATTTGCTGAATAAACATATAAATATTTATCTAAATGATTTTCTTCAACCAGATTTATCAATATATTTATCTCTTAATATATAGATGTTTATTTAAATGATTTGCTGAAAGAACATCTATCTATATGACATAATAATGACTTCGTTTAAATTTAATAACATTCATTTATAAAGAATGCTAACATTTATATTAGATAATGCATGCATATTTAATTCCGCAAGCTCAAATGCAGCAAGTTCAATAAAGTCTGTTTAATTCGTCCAGGTCTTCCATTATTTTCATACAATTTCGATAAAATATGATTGTTTTGGCTTGCATTTTGCTGATCGCAAACAATTTCTGTCCTATCCGATCATTTTGGCAAGGCTTTTTCTTCTACAAAATATTTGAACAACGTTAAAGCCCTTGACGGTTGAAATTCCGGAACTTCATGCCCTGCCCCCCTAACGGTGGCAAATGTCAAACCTTTGTATATCACAGTATATCCACCGACCTGCACCATCCCAGAGAACGCATCCATTGAGTAGAGATCAAATCAATATTATCATAATATTTTCTCTGAAATTAATGACATTGTATTATTAAGTACCTCGTCCCCATTCACCCAGGGGTACCATGGAGTTTCAATTGGAAGCGTCAGCTCATTGATGGAGAATTTTGTCGCGGTCACAGGAACTCTAGAATCCGTGTCTCCGCTGAAAGCCAAACGAAGAAAAAGACGTTAATAAAATACTTGAAGTGATTGTTCGAAAATGGATCTAATACAAATTAAGTGATTGTTCGGAAACGGATCTAATACAATTTTTCATAAAAAATCGATAGATACTAACCAATCTTATTTTTACCAGTTAATTTTTTTTTTTTTTTTATAATAAACTCCAAATTAGGGCATTGAAATTGTCCTATATTATACCTGAAAACAAGTATCTTCAAACCACTTGCAATTAGTTGACGATAAATTGGTAAAACAGTTGAAACCGAATCCGCCCAAAAAAGAACATTACTGGTATGGAGTAACGTGAAACCATATTTTAGCACATCAAGTTGTGGCTATAAGAAGATTGAAAACTTAAATTTTCACAAAAAATGATATTAGTAAGTAGGTCTAAAGTTTGATGTACCTGCACTGGGTCCAGCTATAAGTAATGTTGGTTACATTTGCATGTATGGCTTTCTGAACTTCGGGCCTATTAAAATACGCTTCTACGTAGTTAGCGATGCAAGGATCATATCCTGGCATCTCCGCTTCTTCTTGCTATTTACACAACAATCATAAGTACAGTCAATCTTTAGCAAAAGCATTGCTGCATTTGAGATGTCAAACACAAATAAATTTACAGAGGAAAAGATGTAAAAGAGGGCTGTGGAGCTTAGCTGAACTTAACTTTACTGCATATTTTGGGAATACCATGAAAATTAGATGGAGGGGTTGTGGATTAGTCGGAATTTGAAACTAGTGCTATGATAAATATGTAGGTAGTTGTAATGGGGCGAGGTTTGCTGACGATGTAGCTTCATCTATAACTCTTATAATTGTAATTTAGAAAATGGACGATGGATTAAGGGTTGGTTTCTGATTGCTAATGTCATTTATGTTATATATATATAATAAATATGCTGCACTTACCCTCGCCATTTTGGATGGATTATCTAGGCATATCGGAGTATAGATACTGTAAATATTGATATTTCCCATTTCTGCATAAACTAGATCTTCCAAAAGATTGCACTGCCCTACACTGAAGTTTGAAGCACTGCAGTTCAAAATTGCTTGCTGATAGAGTTCATCCGATATCAATGCATGACTCCATGCGTACTGAAATGTTCCAATAAAATCTGTATCATCATTCATTACGCCATTTCCAACCTGCGTAAATTGAATGTGCGGGCTTCAGATTGATTGTGTAACGAAGTTTCCATATTTTAGAATTTAGCAAGATAACTTTCTGTAGAGTTTGCAAGTTTTATATGCGAAAGCTTCAGATGCTCATGGATAGAAAATAACTTATATGTTGGATTCCCTTTTTATGTATTTTGATTTCAGATGGATGATATTCTCTGAAAGTCACAAGTGTGTGAGTTGAACTCACCATTATTCCTCTGAAATTCATAAATGATGCCTGCGACAAATTTTTGTGTTGTAAAATTTTTGAAGCCAGCTCTGGAATGTAATATCCTACGATCAATAATTATAGTTAATACCTTTGAAAAATAAATGTTTTCAACGAAATCAAATCAACTTTAGAAATATTTTTTGCAGCGCTGACATAGTTTGTCTTACAATCACCAAGATTATCATAGTCGTTAGCAAATTTCAGGACAAGGTCTGTCCAGACTATCTTGTCATTAGAGATATGAGTCGTGCATTAATTTTTAATTACTCTCATCAAAGTTTTAATTATATCTAATCTGAAACTAACAAAGAAGTTCAGGCGCCTTAGGTAGTGGAAACTATATACCTGCATAGCTTTCGCCTGCAATGTAAAACTTTCGAAATTTATACTGAGGAAACCTGTTGAACCAGTTTACCAGGAATGCATACGATTCTTCAGCTGGAATCAAACAAAAACCCCGTTAAAAAGATAATATATCCCATCATCTAAATGAGGCTTTTTTCAAGAAAACTGAAAAAAAATCACAAATTACCCGTAAGTTTATCGCCAGTTTGAGTATAATCAGAGGTTGTATTCGTGTAGGAGAATCCTACGCCTGCCGGAGACTCCAGAAACAGTACGTTCGCAGCTGTTAGAAGCACGGACACGTTAGCAATTTAAGCTGACATCATTATCTCTAAAAAGTTTGTAATCGTACTGAGTTGGATACTATTTTCTGTGGTCTTCTATTTGTATATTTCTAAATTTTATCGGTATATGGTTAAAGAAAATATGATTTTTCGTTTAAAATCTAAAGATAAAATATGTGCACCCAACTCTCTAAAATAAAAAGAATGTTACGAAATAATTTTATATTTTAGCTTTATAAAATAAATTATTATTATTATTTATTTATGAGAAATAATAGTTAAAAATTTGATATGTATATAATACAAACTAAATAATAAAATAAAAACAAATTATTTTTATAAAATATTAATATATTTGAACTTAGCTAAAATAAATTAAAATTCAAAATAAAATTTAAAAATTAAAAACTAAATATAAATAAAATACTATTTTGTCATTTGATTTCAATATAACATACACATATTATCAATGAATAAATAACAACGTATTTTATAAATGCCGTCTGTATGTAAACTGAAATAAAAAAATATAGATTTTCTAATAAATTTAGACCAATGCCATCTTAACTCAACGATTTACTATTGGCCTTTAAAAAATCGCGAATTCGACTATTCGGTTCGCTACGGTTGATAATTTCGTAAATTCGAATTCGGTCCTGAACATCGAACCTGAACAATCACCTTATCTAGATAAATGAATTTAGGGAAAACACCTCTTCAATTGAATTTGATTTTCTTGGAAGGATTTATAGCCACTGATTTCAGTATTTTTTTATATCAATACATTGGTCTGAGTTAGTTGCCAGCTGGGTTGGAAATTTAAAACAAATTCATTTATCAAATTTTGAGGTTGTAACATTTTTGTGACTAATTTTTTTAAATTCAAGGAAGGATTTTGACGATTTTGTCACATTTTAAATTATATATAATGTGTCAATCACCTTATGATTAACAATTTGATTATAAAATTTTATCCCTAATTACCAACACTAACTATACGGGATTTTTTTTTTCTCTTAGACACTAATAGGTAAATAATACATGTCCTTTGAAAAGTGTATTAAAGAAACAAAAATAAAAATAACTTCCCTTTTATAAAAGTTATAAAATGGGAAAAGCAAAGGTAAGAAAAGTTGTAAAATGCGAAAAGCATATCGTAAAAGCAAGTTTATATTTGTGAATGGAATAATATTAAAACAATAATTTTCAATTCAAAAGAAGTTATCAAATGGAAAATTACAATGGTAAATAGTAAAGATAAATTTGCATGTGTAAATAGAATGATAAGTACATTTACAGTTTAGAAAATTGTAAAATGCAAATGTAAATGCTAAAATAAATCTGCACTGTGAAATAAAATAATATTATTATATTAATTTTTTATTAGAAAAATGTTACTAAAAAAATATTTTTTAATAACATCTATAGCATCTTAACGAAGAGGTATTAATGATTAATATTAAAAAAATAAGCAACAGAAATATTTTTGGTAAGAATTTTTTTATGAAATTTCAAAGATTTAATATAATGATGGTTCATTTAAATTAAATATATATATATCTATATCTATATATATGGGTAAAATTTATATTCTCGATTTTTTCCAATATTAGAATTTGGTAATATTAACTCATACTCTGAAACGTTAAAGCTATACCATATAGGAAATGTTAGACCTATCTCAGATGAAATTAAGCTGCTTCTATCTTTAATTCATACTGCACAAATGTTAACCTCATGAATTAAAAATCCGGGCAGACTAGAGATCTGAATGAATAAATATCAGTACAATTTAAGGAATAAATGAGGGCAATACTGGCCTTGGTTCCATGCGTATGGATTGTGGCTAAGAGTTCTTCCGTCTGGGTTAACGCGAAAAGGCCCTAATTCCGTCATTGCTCCATTACCCAACGACGAACATCCAGGCCCTGCGAGAGTATTTGTTTGTGATAACTAGAAGAATTGAAGAATACAATTATTATTGAAAACCTATGAAAAGCAAATAGTCAAGCGAATTTACCGCCGTTAAGCCAGAGAACCAGCGGCTTCCTGGAGGGATCTCGAGTGGCCTCAGCGAAATAATAGAAAAGCGCTCTGCCTGCCTTGGCATCAACTGTTACATATCCAGAGTACTGTCGGAATTTGAAACCAGCGGGCTGACCTGGTAGGCCTTGTGGCAGATAATCGGCCTCTTGCGAGGGTCCCTCTGTCAAATATTCGGAATCGTTCTTGAAACTGTTCGTGGCGCTGTCAGACTCCCATTGTATAGTTTGTATGGTATGGTTTCTGTATCTTGTAGCATTGCGCCACGACCGCAGTTTGTCACCTTGAGAGGTCAGCTGATAAGACGGAGCAACTGCTACGACCAAAAGGATTGGCAGAAGAAAACACTGCATTCTGTGGATCTTGATAACCGAACAATGAAGGAAAATCGGAAGTTGGTGTTGTTGATTACAGTTTTCAAGTACAGACTGATCTAAGGTAAGGCCGGGTGCGTTACTTATAACTAGTTTCAGGAGCAGGCTGTGAATTGCAAATGGAGGGAGAGGAAGTCGGAGGACGAGAGAGATAGCAATTCGGGAGGGGCTTTTCTTTGATGTAATTTGGAAATGGAAGTCCGTTGACAATCCAAGAGTGGTTCCAAAATCACGCATGGAGGGCCCACGGCATGAACAAATAATTGTAAACACAGGCTGGAGAAGACAATACATATTGTGGGATTTACGTCATCAACAAGTATGTGGTTACCACAGCCCTTTTGTCTTCCTATCAAGTTTCAGAATATTCAATGCTCTTCAACAGAATATTCAATGCTCTTCAACAGACACAAAGTTGCGTGGTGTTGACAAATGGCCATGTTTGCAAATTATTTATACAACGTGATAGGAAACTTAGAAAAAGTCAAAGATGGCTTTATTTAATTATTTTGTTGTTGGATTGTCATGGAAAAATTTATTTTTTTTTTAAAATAAAATCGTTTTTAATTTATATAATTATATTTTTAAAAATTACAATATTTTTTTATATTAAAAATAAAAAATTATAAAAAAAACAGATATTATGAATATATATTCATCTTGTAAATCTATCATGCGTTCACACAGTTAAAATTTTTCACAAGTTTTAAATTGAGGAAAGGTTTGAGCCTTCGATGAATGGATGGGCTTTACTCTGGGTAAATCTATAATAAAGAAGGATTTACACTGGTTTGGAGTAAAACAATAATAAAATGTTTTAATTACAAGAAATTTTGTATTTTTACTAGTTTTGAATAATATATCGTTGATATGGGAAGATTTTATTAAGGATTTATATTCTCCATATTAAAATTTAATACATGCTTTTTTTATTTGAAAATAAAAAACATATCTCTATACATATGTATATAATTATTTTTATCATTAATACTTTTTTAAAATGCTATATGGAAAATCCATATTAAAGATTAAATTAATTACAAACTTTCATTAACTTTTATTTCTATATATGTTTGTATATATAATTTTTAATTTTTTTTATTAAATATGTTCATCAAAATATTTGATTTCCAATATATATTGTTTTGTTTTTTAAATTTTACACATCAAATAAACATAAAATAAATAAAAACATCATCCCTAGAGCCAAATTAACTAGTGAAAAAATGCAATATCTCTCTTCATAGAATAAATCAAATATCTCCCTTGTACTAAAACATAAACTACTATTTTTTAAATTTCAAATACTTTGTTTCTATATAAAAAGTAAACCTATTTTTTTTCAAGATTCACCATTATATCCCTGTGCAAAATAATACATAGTGCTTTTCTTGATGCTACGGGCAGCCTTGTTGGGAAACCAGCCCAAGCCCGATAACATATGTTTAGCTTCTTGAGATTCTACATACTTTTCTAAACTAATTTGTTTGGAAAAAAGAATTGAGTTATACTTTCCTTAAATAGCTTGTTTGGGAAAAAGAATTGATAACTCAGGTCAAAGCTACAAAATTGCAGATTATAAAATTGATGACTTCTCTCGGGAAAACCATCCGAATTACGACAAAATTATGCAAAATTGATGACTTTTCTTCGATGGACCATCCGGATTATGAGAGAATTATGTAGACATATCCATGACAAAGCACCTACATGACACAATGTTTAATGAGATGCTCGACTGACCGAGCGTGGGCCCGAGGGGAGTTGGTGAAACTTAGAGTGCCCTAGAATTTTCCTACATTTGCACGCCCTCCGGCCAAAAGCCGCCTGCCAATCCTGCTGCAAAGTAGACCATTGCAGTCCTGACATGAGAAGTGGCTCACGAATTCTTCAATTGAACCTGCCCGTGAATCCCTTGAGTCTGCATCTGAACCCGCAACTGAATCTCTTGAGTGTTGGTTGTTAAGTTACCAGGCAGCCGAAGTTGATCTGCCATCTCGAGAGGAACTCCAAATTGCTTGCGGGCCTTGGTGAAGCTCCACCAAGAGGCAGAGTAGAAAAACATGGAGCCAAATTATGTGAATTATCATCCACGGACGCATTTCACCAACCAGTTGACATATATATATATATATATATATATTTTAATAAATAAACCCAGAGATTCTTAAAACAAAAGTCTTATTTACAAACCAAGCAATGTGGAAGAGAGTGCTCACATTTTCCATTAAAAACGTAAGTGACTGCTCTGCTTCACGACACCTCAAATTACGAAGGTTTTCGATGGGTTCCAATATTTTCCCCTTGTCTTTCCTTATTCTAAGTCATTAACTCTTTCATCTCATTTTTTCCATAAAACAAATACATTTCATTAACTCTTTCATCTCATTTTTTCCATAAAACAAATACATTGAGGTCATCCCTGCGCTAATTTCTTCTCATTATGCAAGGTATTTTGTATCTTTAGTTCATGGGGCCACATGCCAATATATAAAAGGAAAAATAATCTTTAATTTATTTTGTTAATCTCATTCATAGGAGTCACATGATAGCTTGGGGAAAACATTATCTATTACGTTTGATAACTTTTATTTAGGAATTATTATCATTATTTTTTATGCACTCCATTGAAAATTCCTAGTGGACACTTAATTAAGTGTGTTTTCAAATTTTATGCTATAGGGAGAAGCATTAATCGTGTTATTTTCCTCTCAATATGTTATTCTTCTTTACTTACTTATCCTATGGAGGTGTGAGAAATTAAGTTAAGCAATAGTCACTTTCATTTCCGTAGTTTATGGTTTCAAAATTACCAAGTTTTTTCATAGGAAAAATTGCATTTGAATTAGAATAGTATTAATGAAAGAACCATCTATTTAATATTAAATATTTTAGAGTTTGGATTATTAATAGCATTTTTATAAAATAACAAATTAATACTAATCATTCCCAAAGAGAGGAGTATGATATCTATAAAAATGAACGGGGTTTTCATTATTCTTATCAAACACTACTCTATGGTTAAGATTTTTTAGTGGGAAAAATATGTCCATATGTTCACCCTTCTTTTCGGTTGTTCCCTTATGTAAGATCCCAAAAAACAAAAAATTTAATATATCTGGAACATTTAAGTGTTCTACTTAGAGATGCTTGCAATCAAACACCGAACACAAGGGATATGAAAAGAAAGAAGCCACTTATTCTATTATTAATGAGAAAATATTACATGCCAATGTGATTGACCATGAAGTCCTAACCGATGGCATGTGTAACCATTCATCTACAAAAATTCCAAGACATTGAACCCCAATGGTGGACCCTGGATGGATCCACCAAGCAAAGTCTCCATGGGTTTTCATCTTGGGATCCAATTAGAACTGACCAAGTTGAGTTCTCAATAATACACAATAAGATTGATAAACCCACCATTATCCCATTGTCTATCTCCTATCCCATTTTATAAACTTGATGTACTCTCTAGAAACTTTATTTTATTTTTTTTCCCTCGAAAAATGAAGGAAAATACCATGGGATGATACCATGAGCTAATACCAAAGTAAATACCATGGGAATACTTTGTCCACTTTGACCATATCAAGAAAAGGGAATATTACAAATCCTCCCACCTAGAGATTGCTTGCCCTCAAGAAATCCACTTCTACCCACAACAAAAGCATATGTATAATGATACTTGGATCCATAAAACCCATTGTTTTATTCCATGCTTCCATGCCAAATGATTTTGAATGGATCCTTTCATACCTGGATCCCAAACAATCCTCTAACCAATCCTGCCCTCAATAGATTCACCTAAATCCCAATGCCACCTAAGCCCTATGACCTGTGGGTTATGATACTATATCAGCCCTTCATCATTGCCTATACCTAAGGATTGAAGCTGAAATATGCCCTTGGCTAAGGGTATCCTCTTGGGAATCATCCTATTAATAGAATTACAATTCATAATCTCTTGCCAGTCCATCTCGTGGGAAGGATCTAATGCATTAATGTCTACGTATGGAATAATTACATTATGTTGATGTTGCCTAATTCTAAAATCATGCTTCTCCACTCTATTAGCCAACATGATCCATTTTGAGAACTCTACCCTCTTCTCCTCAATGTATAAAGGCCTATTGGTAGTGATGCAAGCCTTATCTATGTACTGTTATATAGGGTTGCTTTGGAACTCTCAATTGTACTCCTCTTGCTGCCTTGTGAGGGACATTAGTCTCTCTTCCACACTATACAGCGTGGTCGTTGATTTGACACTTACCCTTATGAGCTCTTGAATTTTCCTATCCTCTTGTAAGATAGTTTCTTGGACTATCTAGAATCTCTGCTTCAACATCATAAGATATGTCTTAAAATGCATGATCTTTTCTCGAGAGTTATCTATTGGTAGTTCTAGTGCCCTACTAAATGTCATTGTATTTGTCTGCATCGGATGCTCAATTATCATAGCTCCAGCTTGAACCTTTGCCTAATTCTCCAAAAATGGATCATCTTTCATACTATATTTTCCATGTTGTCCCTCATGACCATGCTCATCATGTCATTTTATTACTATTGGCTCCTCCTTTGATTCTCCTTGAATTTCTTCTTCCTGACCTTCTCCACATGTGGGGACAATCTCTTTTTCACCATCTATGATTGTCAAACATGGATGTACTAGTGGAATGTTATCTACACCTGATTACCCATACTCTTTATGGATTTCCTCCTGGATATCTATGGACTCA
Source organism: Pinus taeda (assembly GCA_000404065.3). Classification (NCBI taxonomy): domain Eukaryota; kingdom Viridiplantae; phylum Streptophyta; class Pinopsida; order Pinales; family Pinaceae; genus Pinus; species Pinus taeda. The sequence continues at coordinate 12,746 of APFE030480730.1, read as the reverse complement.
ACTATAAAATAGTCTACCACATCATCAAGAGGAATTACCTCCTTCCTTTCCCCATATACTTTGTCAAGCTGCCTGATTATCATTGGCTTGTGCTGCAAGTCTCCCTGAAAAAAATTATGTTGTTGCTTGCCAGATGTGCTTGTCTTCTCGGATACTTCGTGGGTTCTCTCCTAAAAACCAATGAACCCAACTATAGATGAATCCCCATGATCTGAAGGAGTCTCCAACTGTTCTTCCCCTGTTTCCTCCTTATCACTTGGACATGAATGGTTAAGTGCCCAAGGTCCCTTGGAGATAAAACATAATCCTCTCTGTAGTTCATTATCGTTATAGGTTTTACTACCTATGTTCTTTCTTCCTCCATCAATACTCTTAATCTCCTTCTTAGGCAACAGTCTTCTGGTCAATTTTATGTTTTGCATGACCAACGTCTCGACTAGATCATAGGAATTTGGTGATGAAATTAGTTCCTTTCTTCAAATGGTCAACAATTAGGATATTAGTATCTTGCAGATGTAATCATATCCTTTGAAAAAGAAGCACATAATCTTTTTCATTCTTGTTTTGAAACTGCCTTGATGAGATGATGTAATGCTAGTGTAAAAGTTCTAGAACACTTAAAAGATCAAGTGCTCACATTCCATATTCAACATGAATGTTTCAAATTTGAACTCTACCATGAGTTCTAAGATTTTGTGTTGCTTCTGAAAGGTAGGATGCATCATGTTTATCAATCCTTGAAGGGATTCCACTATCACTTGAAATATCTCTCTCATGAGATTATTATTGTAAAGCATTAGTGGTGATGTTAAAGTTATGATCCTCCTGGGACAAGAAGCAACTGTAAGAATGACCTCTTCACAAGGATGCTCAGAGAGTTTGGGTTGTATTAATGCAAGCAAGGATGGCTTGAGAGCCCAACTAAGTTTCTTCCATTCTGGTTGCCCCCAACATGGACAAACATATGTCTAATTTCTCCAACTTATGAAGATCTATGTTTGACTTTATTTGTTGCAATTAAAATCCATGTGTGTAGAGATTACCTCCTCTACTTTGTCCTTCACTTCCCATCGGTGATTTTGTTGCATAATGGCATAGATCCTTTTTTGGGAAGGCATGCTATTATGATATAAAGTGGTATTTATGAGAAAATTCCCTCTTGTTTCTTTTATTTCATCTAGAATCATGTCTAGAATTTTATGGGTGTTTTCTAGGGAAGGTCCCATCTCCTCTCATACCAAAGCATTAATTCTTGAACATATTTGGTCTGAAGATAAGGCAGGTACAAACTTGATTGATAATAGCTAGAGTTAAAATGATTGTTCCACCTAAAATATGTTCATCTTCCAATGTTAGTTCACTCCATCATACAACTATGATTGCCAAGTAGAAACTTGGTATTTGACAATTTACCTTGAAATCCTAGATGTAAAATATTTGGACGTAATACTTGTGGAAAGTCTTGAAAGGTAGATCCGCCACTTGATCTAGATGAATCCATAAGCAAGTCCCATGTTTCCCATGTTAACCATTAGAAATTATGCTAATATATCCATTATGTGCTCACATAATGCTAATACTCTAATGCCTAAGAATTCAATGAACCTCATGCCCAAAATTTTTAATGATTATGGAGCACCTTCATTTGAAACACTGTTCACTTTCTACAACTAATGGAGTATTAAAAAATAATTAAATAATGGAGCTTAAACATTTTCAACATATATGCATGGACATATCTATCATGTTTTAACATTTGCGACATACCCACACCAACATCGGCTAATAGTTTTAAATTAATAGCATAACCATGTAATATATAAAAATAATTTGGCCTCTTGTAATATTTAACATGTCCTGAATCTTACCCGATTGAATAATGTTGTCACTAAAAAAATATAATAATTGTGCCCTTATCTTGAGAAAGTGGCTTCAACATTCACATCATCTTGTGGTTAATATGTCATTGTTCCCTGGTAACTATGTGGCACTAATACAGGGATCTTTTGCTTATAGATGTATGAAAGGAATCACATGTGAAAATTGCAGCTTAACAGAGAAATTTAGTGTGCACACAAGAAAGAAGAAGAAACAAATAAAGGCATGACAAGAAGACACCAATACATGATAACGTCGTTCATCCAGCTTGGACTACATCTCCAGGCCATGCTCAATCAATGGGGCATTAAATGGCATGAAAAGAAGAGAATACAATCATCAGTTACATGAAAAGAGGCTTATACCTCCATTCTGGAAGATGGATGAGAAATGGAGAGCTCAGATGGATTAATGGATAGCACCACTACGTCTATGGCATTGAGAGGGGCTAAAAACATATAAGATCTGTCCAATTTAGACAAAATGCACTATCGGCCATCCTGTGCTGCTCCTGCCTTGAACTGCGTGCCAAAATCCTCTCCCCTATACTTTTTCCAATCATAGGGATTTTATAATCAAGGATTTGTTACAAGTGCGCTTAAATTAGGCGCTGACTTTGTTTATAATAAAAGTCGTTCAACAAAATCCTTGAAATAGTTATTTTCCACTCAAAAGCGATAATAGATAGAAAACACTAGAAAAACCGAAATCCCGGACTTCAAATTTCCTTAAAGCAGGCTTATAAACCCATCGGGTCCATGCTATATCGCAATAGCATATCACTTTGCCAATGGCCTTGTATATCAGGGAATCGCCGATCACCGATCGTCGATCACCAATACACCGATCCGCCGATCGCCGATACATCGATTACATTTGGACCATTGATATGTTGCTTGACCAGACGGTCCAAATTGCATCACATGTCACTATCACACTGTTCAATGGCCCTGTTGTGAGGATCCGCCGATCATCGATATGTTGATCCGATCGCTAATGTCGATCACAAGTATTAATTCCCGATCGCTGATACCAATTGTAATTGCTAATCACTTGCCTTAATTTCCGATATCACATGCTTGCATTCCTCTGACCTGATATATCAGAGATCCCTGATAGGGGGTTTTGCTACCCTTGCCTTAATCTACCCTTTGGACTCCTTCTAATGCAATTTTCCCTTTTAAGGCTAAAAACCCATTTTTTTTTAGGAAAAAACCTCATTTTCCAAAGGAATAAGGCAATCTTATTTTTGCCCGAACATCATCATCTGGACTTGGATTGGAGTGCCATTCGCACCATTGGAATCAAGGTGATGAGCACTTTAATTTGATGTCGAGATACGTGCCTTTCTGCCACTTTGAATTTTGAGATTTTCCATGCCATTGTATCTAAATATTCGCCTAGATCAATCCTCCCCATTGAGGAGCTTTTGGATCGCCAAAAGCTTTCATTAGTCAGTTGGCAAGTGAGGGAATTTCTCCCTCACCCTTTCCTTCTACAACCATTTTTTCTTGTTGGGCTGCATCCCCTTGAAACCAACTCGAAGGTATTCCACATCTCCTCACCATGAAATCCTAGTTCTTTTGTCAAGGATGATGTCTTGAAGTAACTCATCGAGATATTCTAGTGCAAAATCATCAACTGTAGGAACTGTGCCCACCTCATTGGTGTCCATGATTAATGGTGGTTCATACAACTTTAGGTTCTCCACATTCACTATTGAGTACATTTGCATATATATCAGCAAGTTCAGACAAAAGGCATTGTTTCCAATCTTCTCCAAAATGGTGAATGGACCATACCAAATTGATTGCAACTTCTTCCCTTCTCCCTTCATCTTGTCCTTGTCGATGTGGAACCACACCTTTTCGCCCACTTGGAATTGATGGTCAAGTCAGTGTTTGTCATGTCGAGCCTTGTAGCAGGCTTGACTTTTCTCCAACTGCTCTTGTACTGCTTCGTGAATCAACTAGATTCATTGAATGAACTGTTGAGCTTTGTCCCTATCATTATGTCCACTAGAGTCATCTTCCCTTCCAAAGACCATATCAAAAGGGTCCTTTGGCAGGTAACCAGAACCTGTCTGAAATGGTCAATGCTACGTAGATGAGTCCATTGTTCGGTTTTAGGAATGCTGCACATATGGGAGATGCTCATCCCACAACTTAGGGTGTTTCCCACAATAACCTCATAACAAGTGTACCATGGTGTGGTTGACAACCTCTGTCTGTCCATCAGTCTGTGGATGAAATGTCGTGCTTCTTTTGAGCTTGGTGTCCATTATCTTCCACAAGCTAGTCCAGAACTCTTCGAGAAAGCGAGAGTATCGATCTGACACAATCAATGTGGGTAGCCCAAAATGGACCCAAACATGCTGAAGAAAAAAAGATAAGTAGTCTGCTCTGTAGTACTCTGCTTTTACAAAGCATTAAAACACACATCTTACTAAAATGGTCAACGATGACATACAAATAGTCGTGACCCTTTCTAGACAAAGGAAAGCCTCCTACAAAGTCCATTGACACACTTTCCCATGGACGACTAGGAATAGGGAGTGGCGTGTAGAGCCCAAGTTTTCTATTAGAGGGGTTTGAAATCTAACACATTACACAACCCTTTACATGGCGAGTCAGAATGTTCTTCATATGAGGCCAAAAACAAAATCTTTGTACATGACATAAAGTCTTCTCAACACCAAAGTGTCCAGACACAAGAGAGGTGTGGGCCTCTTGAATTACATGTACTCGTTCCCCTGTGGGAATACACAATTTACCAAGGTGATACAACAACTTCCCCTGCAAGTGATAGTTTTCTACCTGTGAACCATGGGTTAGTTTTGCATAAATCTCCTTAAAGTCATCATCGTTAGCATATTGTTCACCATAAATCTCAAAAGATAGTGAAGCATTAAGCAAAATAACAGAAGCAGAAATAGGAGGGTGAGATAGCATATTAGCCACTTTATTGCTAGTGCCCTTCTTATACTTAATTACCAGATGAAACTCTTGAAGACAAGCCATCCAATTGAAATGATGAGATTGCTGCAACTTGGTTTGTGATTGAAGATACTACAAGGGCTGATGATCCGTATGGATGATGGTCTCCTTTTCGATCAAGTAGTGTTTCCACTTTGCACCAAGGCATAAAGCTCCTTGTCATAATTGGTATATTCTATCACAGCCTGAGAAAACTTCTCAAAATGGTAACATATCAGCTTCTTTTTCTGCATCATTACAACTCCCATGGCATAACTGTTGGCATTGGTTTCGATCTCGAATGGCTATTGGAGATCGGGTAAGGCTAAGACTGGTGCGGTGCTGATCTTATCCTTCAATGTTTCGAAGGACTTCTGCTATCTTCCTCCACATTGGAACACCTGTTTCACACTTGTCAATGTGTGCAAAGGTGCTGCAATAACAGAGAAATTGGCAATAAATCTCCTCCAATACTGGACTGCACCTAAAATGCTATGGACCTTGGTTACACTGGTAGGCTTAGGCCAATTTACAATTGCCTCAACCTTAGAGGGATCAATTCTTAACTGACCATGACCAAAAATATGACCTAGGTAACCCAAATAGGTTTTCTGGAACTCACACTTCAACAATTTTACAAAGAGTTTTTCATTTTTCAATACATCAAGCACTTTCTTCACATGACACACATGTTCATTCCAACTTTTACTAAAGACAAGGATATCATCTAGATATACAAGAACAAATTCATCAATGAAAGGCTGAAAGAGATCTTTCATGACCCTCATAAAAGTGGCTGGAGTGTTGCAAAGTACGAATGGCATCACCATCCATTCTAATAGCCCCTGTTTGGTCTTTAAGGTAGTTTTCCACACATCCTGCTTTGCAATTCGGACCTGGTGATAACCACTGCACAAATCCAATTTGGTGAAATAAACAACATTCTTTAACTGATCTAATAAATCATCTATGCATGGAGGAGGGTAGCGATTTTTCACCGTGATCTTGTGTAGTGCACGGTAATCCACACACATCCACCATGTGCCATCTTTCTTTGGAACTAAGACAACTGATGAGCCACACGGAGAAGTGCTCAACCTGATGACCCCTTGGTCCAACAATTCCCACACATGTTTCTTGATTTCCTCCATCCCAATGGTTGAGATCCTGTACATGCCAATATTTGATAAAGGAGAATCATGCTACAAATGGGTCTTGTGTTGGATTCCCGTCTTCAGATGTAATCCGTTCAGTTCCTAAAATAACTCATCATAATTAGAAATTAATTCAGATAATTCCTATTTATATTCCAAATCATAACCCTGGAAAGCATCAGCTAATTCTACCTCCTTTCCCCTTACAACCATCAACATGCAACCCTTATTGGAATTCACCAGCCTTTTCATTTGTTGATCACTTACAAGGTTGGCATTGATTTTATTTTGATGAGCCCTTACTATATATTCTACCCCATCTTTTGTGATTTCATATTGTTTTCATGACGGAAAAAGACTGCCTTTCTATCATATAGATACGGACTCCTTAACACCATGCCATAGATATCCAATGGGATCACATCCAGTTCCACTTCATCCACTAGCATAGAAGCGATTACAAATTTGACTTTACACTACTTGGTTACATTCAGTTTTTTTTTATCATGTATCCATCCAAGCGGGTAAGGTTTTGGATGTGGTTTTGTTTCTAAGCCGAGTTTCTTTACCAAGGATTCTATAATTAAGTTTGCTTGGGATCCAGTATCAAAGAGAGTTTCAACTTTAGTGTGATTTACAACAACTTTGATCTGAAACAGTTCAATTCTCTTTCGATCATTAGGAAGGGACTCATTCATAGAACTAGTGCATTCATGCTATTTAGAATTAACATGAGGTGTAAGAGTACCTTTTGTTACTATTGTCGTGATCAACGCTTCATCTCCCGAATCAGATCCAAGGTCTTGCTGCATAGTTTCCACTACTTTTTTCTTCCGTTTTCCTCCATACTTCTTTGGACGTTTTTTTTGGGTGCTTTTTCCAATAGTGATCGTCATCGTGGTCTTCCTTTTTGCAATGATTGCAATACAACCTTTCTCCTTCTTTATCTAGTGCCATCTTCTTCTCCTTTCCTTTCCATTTCGCTTTGGATTCTCCATTGGGAGTTTTAAATAATGGTTTTCTAGAATGATCATCTCTTTTTCTTTTGCCCCTGTTCCAAATATGAATTGCCTTTACGCTGGTTGAGTCAATAGTGGTTGGTTCAAACAACAATAATGAATTCCTAATGTAACTATGTAAGGAGCCAATGTACTTAGTTACTACTTCAAGTGTATCAAGTGCAATACCCAGATTAAGTGCTTTCTTTCTAAACTCTTCTGTAAAAATCTGAACATCTTCACCTTTGCCTTGCCTTAAATACTGCCAATTCATTAAAGCTTTTTGCTTGTAGCCCAAAGGATAAAATTGTTCCTTTAACGGAGAAATGAAATCAGGCCATGAGGAAAAGAGGTTACCCACATTCTTACTGCTCTGCAATTTTCTCTCCCACCAAACAAGAGCAGTGGTGCTCAGCCATAGAGAGGCCAGCTAAATCTTTGCCTCATCTTCCATGACCTGCTGAATTCTGCAATAGACCTCAATCTGCCTAATCCAATTGTTAAGCTTCTCTGCATTACTTTCACCATTAAGCATGGGAAGATAAAATTTAACATCTAATTTAAAGAAATCTTTCTTAGATGCATCCCTTGAATTTCTACGATTACGGTGGTGAGAGGAAGAAGAACTTTCACTCATGGAAGGAGAAGGAGGGGGATCTTCTCCACCGTTTCCATGCACTGAACCTTGTTCTTTTGGTTTTCTCTCTTCTGATTTCTCTAGCCTTAAAACCAACTGATCGATATTCTATGCCATTGAATAGAAGTTTTTTTTTTAAATTACACTCCTCTTCAAGATGAGCTTCATCTTCTGGCATGTTTCTCCTTCAATGTGCACGCCTCACTTCGGGATCGAAAGGCTCTAGTTCCCCTTCGCCTCTTCGGAGCCTGTTTCTTGTTAGCATACAAACATGCAATTCACATCTAAAAAGCCCTACTCTGATACCATTTGATCCAGGGATCTTTTTCTTATAGATGTATGAAAGGAATCACATGTGAAAATTGCAGCTTAATAGAGAAATTTAATGTGCACACAAGAAATAAGAAGAAACACATAAAGGCATGACAAGAAGACACCAAGACTTGATAAGGCAGTTCGTCCAACTCGAACTATGTCTCTAGGCCCTGCTCGATCAATGGGGAGGCCTTCATTCATTAAATGGCATGAAAAGAAGAGAATACTATCATCAGTTACATGGAAAGAGGCTTATACCTCCATTCTGGAAGATGGCTGAGAAATGGAGGACTCAGATGGAGAAGTGGATACACTACAACAAAACCAGCGATTTGCGCCAGATTTAGCGCCAGATTTTAGTGCAATTTTTTTGTAATTGTGATGAGCAACCTGGCGCTAAATCTGGCTCTATTGTACAATTTTTAAAGCGTCCTTTTTTGCGTCTGA
>APFE030480728.1:6589-20026 GCA_000404065.3 Pinus taeda | reverse complement strand
TTGTGAAGAACATGGAATAAGAAGGGAATTCTCTAAACCAGGACTCCTCACCAAAATGGAGTAGTGGAAAGGATGAATAGAATGGTTCAACAAATGGCTCATGCTATGCTTGATGAGTCTGGAACTCCCGCAACTTTCTGGGTTGAAGATGCATTTGTTGCAGTTGTTATTCTCAACAAAACAAATGTTCGGGTAAACAACACTCAAACCCCTCATGAGATCTGGTATGGGGAGACTCCTTCAGTAAAGCATTTCAAAATTTTTGGAAGCAAATGTTATATCAAAAATACTGATGAACATCTTGGCAAGTTTGAACCTAGAGAAGATGAAGGCATTCTTCTTGGCTACTCTCCCCACAGCAAAGCGTACAAGTGTTATAATAAAAGGCTTGGAAAAATTGTTGAAGGTATCGATGTAGCGGTTGATGAAGAAGAAAACACTCCTAGGTAGGTAAGATCTGAAGATTTCGAGGATGATGAGGACTATCCATCAACATCAAATCAGATTGATGATGAAGAAGAAGCCTATGAAGAAGAAACCCATGAGGAGCCTGAAGAACAAATAAGGATAGAAGAAAAGACTCCATCCAGATACGTTCAAAAGAATCATCCAAAAACTCAAATTTTGGGGTAGAAAGAGGTAGGTATACAAACAAGAAGAACAATTGCAAAAGCTTCAAGCTATTTGGCATTACTTTCCTCCACTGAACCATAAAATGTAAGAGAGGCATGCAAAGATGAATGTTGGGTCAAAGCAATGGATTAAGAACTTGAGCAGATCGAAAAGAATAACACTTGGGAGTTGGTTCCTAGACCAAAAGATAAGAATGTCATAGGAACAAAATGGATCTTCAAAAACAAGTTGAATGAAAATGGGGAAGTAATTAGAAACAAGGCCAGACTGGTGTGTAAAGGGTGTGCACAACAAGAAGGAATAGACTTTGAAGAAACTTTTTCTCCCGTTGCTAGACTTGAGGCCATCAGAATGTTCCTTGCTTTCTCTAGCTTTCAGAAGTTCAAAGTATTTCCAATGGACGTGAAATCAGCCTTTCTGAATGGAGACTTGGAAGAATAAGTGTACATTGGGCAACCAGATGGTTTCATTCTTGGGAATGATCCAAATATTGTATGCAGACTCAAAAAGGCTCTCTATGGTCTTAAACAGGCTCGAAGGGCTTGGTACTACCGTTTGGACAAATATCTTCATCAACAAGGTTTTTCAAAAGGATCAGCAGATAGCAATCTTTATATAAAAATTGAAAATGACAAATTGCTAATACTTGTTGTGTATGTAGATGATATTATCTTTGACAGCAATGAAGAAGCTATGAGTCAAAGCTTTGCCTTGGTGATGCGGAAAGAATTCGAAATGTCTTTGCTTGGAGAACTGGCATATTTTCTTGGATTGCAAATCAAACAAAATGAAGGCGGTATTTTTTTATCTCAAACCAAGTATTTCAAGTAGATCTTGAAGAAATATGGCATGGAAGATGCAAAACTAGTATGTACCCCTATGATTACCGGATGCAGCCTAAGTGCAAATGATGAATCAGCAGCAGTGCATCAACCAACCTATAAATCCATGATTGGAAGTCTTCTTTATTTGACAGGTACTCGACCAGACATCATGCATGCAGTAGGAATAGTTGGAAGATTTCAGGCAAATCCTAAGGAAACCCATCTTCAGGCAGTAAAGAGAATTTTCAAGTATCTTCAAGGAACTCAAAACTATGGCTTATGGTATCCAAGAGATATAGATCTCACTCTTCATGCTTATACAGATGTAAATTGGGCTGGAAGCTTGGATGACAGAAAAAGCACAAGTGGTGGTGCATTCTTTATCGGTTCTAGATTAGTATCTTGGTTCAGCAAGAAACAGAGTTCGATTGTTTTATCTACAGCTGAAGCGGAATATGTGGCTGCTACATCTTTCTGCACTCAACTCCTTTGGATGATGCAAAACTTGCAGGATTTTCAAATCACTTGTACACCACCTATCTCCATCTTATGTGATAATACAAGTGCAATCAGTATTTCAAAGAACCCAGTCACGCATTCAGAAACCAATCACATACCTATCAAATATCATTTTCTCCGGGAACAAGTGCTGGAACAAAAGGTCAAGTTGGAATATGTTCCCTATAAGGAATAAGTTGCTGATATACTCACCAAACCACTACCCAGGGAAACTTTTGAATACCTCAGACAAAAGCTGGGGGTAGTTGATGCATCATCTTGGTGTTAAATCTTGTCAGTTTCAGAAAAAAAAAATTGGGTGTACACGTGTTTCCTAAGGAGTATCCGTGTATATACGCTGGTTTGTATAGATAAAATCACATATATGGAGGCTTGATGGATATCAGAAGGGACAGGATCTGGTTGAAGATAGTCTGATATGGGTCTGAAAGAGACCATCTGACACTGGTTCAGGGGGAGCAGATAATCTTCTAATGATGCATTGTTGGCATTATCTTAGAAGCTTTTGGTTCTATACTGTTGTTGGTCTCAGGTGGAACAGAGGCAGGGGGAGAACAGAAGGAAATCTTGGTTACTGATCTGAATGGTGATTGGCAGATGCTGCTTATATCAGTTATTGGTGACTTTCATAAGTCTTGCTCTACATATTTCGTCTCTATGTCATGTATCTCTTTTATGGTGTCAAGGTCATGTAACGGCCTATTTTGGTTTCCTCACTATGCCTATGATGAAGATGTAATGTACTTGGTTGTCATACGTAATTTTTTTATGTATCCCCACATGGTTGGGTGATGGATGTATGTATTGAGTCTTTTGGTGATAGGAAGGTCTTTTATGATGTATATGTCATGGTTCTTCTTGAAGAACATTTTTTTGCAGATCTTTCCTACAACCAGGCGGAGCATGGTCAGCACAGCAGGGCAGAGATTTCAGCATGAACTTAGGGGGAGCACAACCCTTTGCCCTTGATGACAAAGGGGGAGAATGACTTTGAGGATCTTGGGGTTGCCATCAAGTCCAAAGGGGGAGGTTGTTGGCACTAAGGCACTAAGGCACTGATTTAGAACTATGGCACAGGTGTTGTCCTTGATGGCAACTCTCTTTGGTAACAGATCTCAGTTCAGGATTTCAGAATGAAGGAAAAGACATATACGCAGGTTCATCTAGACTAAGGCACGTATACACGCAGGTTAGATGTTACAAAGGCGTGTATATGTATACATGCACTTTCACGCAAAGAAAAGCACATATATGTTGGAGAACTTACTTTTGGTCCGCGGTAGTTAATCCTTGGTATTTGAACCTATGGTTTTGGACCATGGTGTCTCGTCAGAAGTGTTGATCCCAAGTTTTGGGTCCATGGTATTGATTTATTATGGTTTTGGACCATGGTGTCTCGTCAGAAGTGTTGATCCAAAGTTTTGGGTCCATGGTATTGATTTATTATGGTTTTGGACCATGGTATTGTGGAAGGTCTAAGACTATAAAAGAGGAAGGAGATCATTTGGCAAAGGATGATTTGAATTAATTGAATATCGAATATGTGCTAGATTTGAAATATTGGTGATTGGGGTTATGGTGCAAATCTGGATATGAATGAAGGAGGAACCTTAGTGCAAAGAGAAGGATAAGTTCTATTGATGGGTCATAATCTTAAGGCTTGAACGATAGTATCTTTGTATGATTTTGATCTGTTGTATGTGGCACATACTTGATCTATAAATCTAATAATCTGGGTTAATTAGTGTCTGAATATTTGAAAGAGTGAATTATCCTTTATAGATCTGTACGCAGGTTCAGTGAAGCAAAGGCGCATATACACGCTGGTTCAATGAATGCAAACAGCGTATACGCAGGGTGTTCCAAATACAGAAGCGTATGCACGCAGGTTTCAGGTTATTAAAGTAGTGTATATCTTTTGAGTTGTGATCTAGCTGCTTCTGTTTGTTGTTGCAGTGTTCTGGGTTCGGAATTTGGTGTGTAGTTACTGTTATTGTGATTTACAGCTGTCAAGAGAAGTGTCTACTTGATTCAGTGGTAATTGGTGAAAAGGAGATTGTTTATGATTGATTGATGTTCATGGATCCAGTCTAAAAATTTATGAAACATGGTCCCCGAAAGAAAGAGAAGGTTGTAGCCTTCTGTAGGCCATCACCTACGTACTAGTATCTTGGCTAGTGCAAGAGCTAAGGGGGTTGTATCTCCCTTCCAGAATTAGCTGGAGAACGAGAGAGGGTTGTAGCTCTCTTCAGGTTATAGCCTGTGTACTGGTAAAGGATTGCTCTAGTACATTGTAAAAGGAAGTTTCTAATTAAAATAAGATAGAGACGAATTGCAGCAGGTGGTTTTCACCCACATTGGGTTTCCAACTTACATCTTGTGTTCTTGTGTGTGATTGTCTTCAACTGTGTTTTATTATTCTAGCTGTTGTTTATTTGATTCTAATACAGAGATTAATGATCAACATCTGTAAGATAAATTAAATTATTAGTCTACATTACATACGCGGGTTTCCTTCTCTGTAGTCGCGTATATACGCGGTTTTATCTAACGGAAGTAGTGTATATGATCTAGTTTTGAAAAAGAAATAAGTGACTTGATAATACTGATTCAGCCCCCCTCTCAGTATTATTTCCAACAATGGTTTATGCCACTAAATTGATGTTTAGATGAGACTCAACAGGAGCTATGAGAAGTGGGAAACAATTCATAAAATAGCTAGATACAATTGTTGAGTACAATCCTCTTTTGGGAGCATCTAATAATGAAGAAGAAAGTAATAGTTCAAAGATGCCCAGAAGTGCACCACAATTGGTAGATCATGGCACTACAGGAATACCACATCCATCCACCCCACCTCCGTCATCACCTCCACCTCACACACCAATTCCTCCACCTCCACCTCCACCTCTGCTATTTAGTACGGAAAACATTATGAAGATGCCTATATTCAAGGGTTTGGGGACACAAGACCCTAATCAATTCTGGTTTGTAGCAAATATTATGTGGAAGTCACAATAGATAAGAGATGATGATATGATGAAAGCACATTTGGTCACGACACTGCAAGATAGGGCGTTGGGTTGGTATATTATGTATAATACGACTCATCTAGTTGCACCATTACAAGACACAAAATATGCGCTAAATAATGAATTCAGAAAGCTAAAGTCTCAAGTCCAGTATGTGGATGAGGTCAAAGAAATTAAGAAAAAGGTGAATGAATCTTAATCGGATATTGATCAAAGGCTGCAATGTATGCTACAATAGGTTAATCTAAAGATTTCATATGAGAAACATAAGCACTGTTATATTGCTACACTATTACCACATTTGAGATTACCATTGTCACAATAGAAGCTTGGATTGTGGGCTGAAGCGCTAGAAATTTCTATGAAATTGGAGGCTACGCCTATTCAAGATACGGATCTAGGAGTGCAACATATTTAGTCACAGCTAGCCATCCTGCATATGGAGTTACATGACCTCAAAATGGGGAAAGAGGTCCAAAACGAGACCTATTTTGAAGTATGGTGCTTAAAGTGCAAAGGAAATGGGCATGAAAAGGATCATTTCCCAATATATTAGAACTATCTAATTCGGGGAGGTCCTATCCCCCTGAAGCTAGAAATTTCCACTGGATCAAGTAAATGGGTAGTGCCATGGTGCGTTATTTTCCAAATAATAGGAAAAAACTCAACAAACAATTTCCATTTGTTGCAGATGTTCATGCCGACTCACCAACAACTATTTTTCAATTTATGTAAGTCTATAGACCATGATGAGTGCAACTATGGAAGCTATGAATTAATGATGGATAAAACTTCAACATATAGAGTACAGGCTAAGACACATCCACAACAATATTAAGGCACACCTGTAGTGCACAAAGGATTCCAGGCATGAGGAAGATGACAAGGGGGAGGATTTGGAAGAGGTTGCATACATGTTATTTTTTACAATTGTGGGGAACCATGCCACTATGAGCGATATTGTCAGAACCAAACACACCCCTCTTATCAGTATTGCCAACAATTTGACAATGTTATAGAGGATTGTCTCATACTCATTGCAAAGATACAAGAGAAGAAGAACCAACAACCCACTTTGAACATCCAGGTGATGAGGTCAGAACCATGCGAGGATGACCCTAGTGTTAATATAGTTACATGAAGCGGTATATCTACTAGGGAAGATAAAGGCACAAGAAAACAACTAGAAGAGAATCCTTGGGTGCACAGTGTTGCTGAAAAAGATACTAAGTTTGATTTGCATAAGGAAAAAGAAACATTTATGGAGGTGAAGAAGAGATTTGTGGATTCATGAGCTTCCACATCAAATAATCAAAGGGAATGAATAGAAAAGCCTGAAGAAGTCATTGTTGCATATGAAACAGATCCTTCGGTATTGACATCCTTCTTACAGACCTGCTTGAAGCTCTTAAGGGACCAGAAAGTGGTGGAGCGACTACAAGAGTTAATAGACAACTATGCTGGCAAGGGTAAGCCACTACCTGAACAACGTGCAGTGCATAAAGTATACAAAATTAAGAAAAGGACTGATTGGGAGATGACATTGACTTCACAAATTGGAGAATTTGAAATGGACCAAGTGATCCTAAATTTTGGATCTGAAGTGACTGCTTTTCCTAAATAGGCCTAGGAAAGAATGGGAAAGTTGGCACTGTAGTGTTCCCCAATTCAACTGTGAATGTTGAAGCAATAGAATATTATTCCTATGGGACGCTTACATGGAGTAACTGTAGATATTGGAGGGGCACTCACTATAGCTGATTTTGAGGTAATCAAAATAGTGGATGATAGTAATACCTACCCAACATGGTTTGGAATCGGTTGGGAATTTGACATGAATGCAGTCATCAACCTGAAGAAGCACAACATGACGTTTGAAAAGAATGAACTAAGAGTCATTATTTTGTTGGATTTAGTAGAGGGTGTGAGGTATATTGAACCAGTCTAAGATTACTATGAGGAGGATGATATAAACATATCTATAAGCTTATTACATGGAATGGGGATTGGAACAATCCTACGATGGATGGAATAATTACTTGGAAAGAGAAAAACTCCTACAAATCAGATTCAGATGAGGATCTAGAGAATTAGTAGAATAGATTGCATGAAGTATCAATGTTGTGATGAAACATACTTACTAAATAACTCCAGTGTATATCCACTGAGGTACATAATTTACCATATTATGATGATTTAGAAGATGTAAATGTGTTTCTTGATAAATTTGAAGAGGGTGTACCAGAGGAGCATCAGTTCTAGGCATTGGATATTGTGCTAGGAGCTATTTCTACCAGATGGTAGGGTACACATAAGAACAATTTTGCAAAATGGAAGGAGTACCGAAGGATGATGAAGTTGTGATTTGGCAATGCAAATAACCGCATTACTAAAAAATATATAGGTAAGGATGATATGCGTGAGAATCTAGCTAGCTCGATGAAAGCATGGGGAGAGGAACCACCAGCTATATGGGTACATATATTTTTCCACACCTTGGATACTATTCCGATGAATTAGTATTTAGAAATAGAGTTGTGACATGGGACTGTAGAGTGGGACATTCTGAGGGAAAGATTTCTGCTAACCTTAAATTTTGAGAAAAAAAATTGAATGTATTCATGAAGCATTACAGGAAATCAAGGTTGTGATATTCATAATGTCCATAGATCCTATCACATGGGTACAACCTGACTAGAGTACGTAGTTGCACCATGCTCTAGAATTCTACAATGTTACCAGAGAAGAAGGTGAGGAAGACCCCAAAAATATTAGTATCCCTGAGTTAGAAGGAAAACATGAAGTTGTTGGGCCTAAGGTAGAGGTCCCTGATATTTCAAACAATTAAACACCAAGCGAGTGAACATTGGGTTGAAATCGTAGCTTAATTTCACGAATATAGGTGATTATTAGGATGAGGACACAATTGACAAAGTCGTGGAATTCTTACATGAATATCAAGAATTGTTTCCCACAAAGTTCTTTGATCTGAAGGGGATAGTGAGTGATCTAGGTGTTATGAAGATCAATACAAAGCCAAATACGAAGCCAGTAAAGAAACGTCCATACTGATTGAATCCTAAATACAAATAAAAGGCGCATGAAGAACTGGATAAGATGCTCGCAGAAGGAATTATTGAGCTTGTAGAAGAATCAGATTGGGTTAACCCTATGGTGGTTCAAGAGAAGAAGACAAATGTAAGGTCCCTATAATACTAGTGATTCCCCCGTTGCTACTGTCATTGTCTCCCATATTATTATTGTTGTGCCCCTATTGTCCCCATATTGTTATTATTGTGCCCCATAGAATCCCACTATTGTTATTTTTGTTCCTTTATATTATTACTGTTAGGTCATATTTGGTTATATTGTGACCCCTTAGACTCCTATATATAGAAAGGAGGTTTTGTCATTTGAATCATCTAAGAATTATTCATTTGTGTAATGTAAAGGAGGTTTCCCCCTCGAAGATGCTTATTTCTAAGGCATTGATCTATCTTTTCTATCTTTTTTGTGAGCTTGTTTCATAACAACAAAGGAAAAAATCAAGATCTGTGTAGATCTAAGGAAGTTGAATGATGCTTGTGTACATGATCCATTCCCTACGCCGTTGACAAATGTAGTCTTCGAGAATGCTTGTGGTCAAGAAGCATACTCTTTTATAGATGAATTCTGAGGATATCACCAGATAAGATTGCGCCAGAAAATCAAAGTAAGACTACCTTTTCCATAGCATGGGGTGATTTTTAGTATACAATTTTGCGTTTTGGACTTAAGAACACACCTATGATCATTTCTAGGGTAGTAGTCATAGACTTTAAGGAATTTATTCACAAATTTTTGGAGGTCTACTTTGATGATTGGACAATGTTTAGGTTAGTTAAAAAGCATGTTTCAAGTCTTCGCCTAATGTTGGATACTTGTAGGAAGTATTAGATCTCCCTAAATCTAAAGAAGTGTACATTTTGTGTACCATATGGAATACTTTTGGAGCAAGTTATTTGTAAGCAAGGGTTGATGTTGGACCTTGCTAAAGTTGTAGTGATTATCAATTTGGAGCATCCGAGGAATGTAAAATAGTTGCGCACTACATTGGGCCATACAAGATACTATATAAATTTCATCAAGGAATATGCGCAGATCATTGCGTCCATGGAGAAATTATTGAAGAAAGATGCAAAATTTTGTTGGGATGATGATTTCCATTAAATCTTAGATGTTTTGATGGAAAATATGGTAACAACACCTATTCTAGTATTCCCTGATTGGAAGAAAGAATTCTGTGTAAATGTGGATGCATCTTGCATAGTGTTAGGAGCAGTTTTAACCCAACTAGGTGTAGGGGATATTGACAATATGATTGCATTTGTGAGAAGAAATTTGTCCAAGGCAGAGAAGAATTATTCAAACATAGAGTGCAAATGGTTGGCAATGGTATATGCACTCCATAAATTTAGGTAATATTTGTTGGGTGTGCACTTCAAACTGTATATAGACCATTCATCTTTGAAGTACCTAGTCAACAAGCCTGTGTTAGAGGGGGCGGATTTGTAGGTGGTTATTTCTATTTCAGGAGTACGACTTTGCATTAATTATGAAGCCAAGGAGGGAGATTAAGCTTTAGACCTAATCACCTTTCATGGATTGAGAATGGTGAAGAAACTAGAAGTCTTGATGAAGGATTGCCTAATGCACAGCTCTTTGCTATGTGCATTGCAAATGAACATTTTACGGATATCATCCAATTCCTGTCTACATTTGTAACCCCTAAAGTATATACAACACAACAGAAGAAGGAATTGGTGGTGAGAGTTGCAGATTTCTTCGTAATTGCAGGAAACTTCTAATAAATGGGCTCAAATGAAGTTTTGCACACGTATGTACTATATTATGAAAGAAAAGTATCCTCGTTGAAGCACATGGAGTAGTTGTTAGAGGAGATTATGTTGGAAGAGAAATTGCGAAAAATCTCCTACACATTGGGCTGTGGTGGACAACTGTGCACAAATATTTCAAGGAGTACTGTAGGGAATGTTATGTTTATCAGAGGACCGAGAAGCGGTCGTGAAGATATGTAATGCAAATAGGAACAATTGGGATGTGCACATACCAGCTACTTTTTCGGCATATATAACTACTTGTAAGAGGTTGACTGGACAAACACCATTTTGACTAGTTTATGGACAAGAAGCGACGATGCCAATGGAGTGCATAGTGCCTAGGTTGAGGATTTCTATAGTCACAGAGATGGCAGATCAGGATATAATGGAAGAATGCCTCACGTAGATACCTTAGTTAGAATAATATTACTTCTTGGCAAGCCTTCATTAGCAAGTGCAGAAAGCTTGAGATAAGGCATGGCATGATCGCCACATTAAGAATCCCACCTTTAAAAATGGATATTTAGTGATAATGTATGATAGAAAGTTTACTATGTTCCCAATAAAATTTCAGATGCATTGGTTGGGACCATACATCATCAAGGAGATTACGGATGGGGGTGAAGTTTAGCTCACGGAGCTAAATGAGGAGCTATTTCCAGGAAGAATCAATGGGAGCTGATTTAAGCTATACAGGGGTGATCCTACCCCTGCACAATGCCTATATGGAAGCAGGATAGTCGTACTACTTCATTCAATTGTAAGGAAGTACGAGACTATAAACTATGCTTCCAGGAGAAACATTTGGAAAAGAGATTGGGTTGCGCGAAGGTTAGGAGAAAGGCACAGATGGGAGCTGCAATGAAGCAACTACGCTAGTAATATGGGTCCTATGTAGCTTGGCTAGAAAGTGAACATTGAATGCACTATAGATGATTGTATGACTATTTTTCTCTTAAAGGGAGCGACGATAAATCATTTAAGGAGCATATCTTTGGAAATATTATGCCAAAAGAGCATTAATGAAGGAGATCTGGAGGGAATCCATGGATTTGAATTCAAAAAGGGCTATAAATACAACATACCACTTCACATTCAAAGATTTTTCTTTCAGAGAGCTTGTCATGAGATTTTGTGCCTAAGTTTGAGCCAAGATGATTGTTGCATGTCTAAATGAGATTGGCAAGAGGTAGAGAAGGAGTTTTTATAGAATTGGCTTGCATTTGAGGAAACTTTCCCTAAGTGGAAGAAGAAAATATTCTAGGAGAGCCTTGACAAGATGACTACAACACCACCAATCCCTACCACAATGTCTAGGTCACCTAGGCCAAAAACTACTACCTTTGTGGCAAGAGAGAAGAAGAAAAAAAGCCACAACAAGCTTCGGTTCGGCAATCGCCACACAAAAACCCAACTAAGATTAGACAGAAGGGTTGTAGGGATAAGAATAAGTAGTCGATGGAACCCCTGGATCTAGATGAAGAAGAGATGACTAGGGGGGTTGAAGATATCAACGCAGAAGGAGCAGAGCCAATTACTCGGCTACCACCTTATGTACCCCCTAGGAGATCCACTATCAAGGTCACTAAGGACACTAAATCATTCAAATGCAAGGTATTCACACCATTGTTGCCAGCATAAAGTACCTGTTGAGGGTGACTTGTTGGCCTATGTACCATTTCTGAAGATGGAGGACTAGGATTTGTGCGATCATGCGAAATTTCCACAGTTAGAACCTAGCAAGTTCTTGAAAGCAGTCTACTACAAGGAAGAGGGAGTCACAAGACTTGAACCAATGAAATCAGCAGTCGAAATTGAGCACGCAGGGTTGCTCAAGATGTTTTCTCTCCCACACTTTAGTTGCAACATAATTAATACCATCTGTGTGCGTCAATTGTTGGCGTCAGTTCATGATGGGTACCTTTGGCTCGGAGGTTCCACATAATAATTTCCCTACCTTATCAAGGTGTGGACCCCACAAACACTTTTGTGGGGAAGTCATAGAAAAGAAGCTCACGAACTAGTTGAAGAGTGACTTTGGGTTGGTAGAGAAGTTGCAAGGCTACAACATTAGCTCCATATTAGATGAGGTTGTGCAGTTTGCTTCACAAATTTTGGTAGGAAAAATATTACAAAAGTGTCGTGCCGATGAAGTGTTGACACCAGTGGTATCTTTATCAGTGCAGTGCATCTAGGTAGTCCAATTAAATTGGGAGAAGTACTTCTACCATGAATTCCTGGAGGAGTTTCACGAATCCAAGGATGACGGAAAGGTGTTCCACTATGTTTGGTTACTACTATTGACCATGTTGGTAACCTAGATAATTCCCGAGGATAGTGAATTCCCAAAACCAGATCCAGAATTGTGCGATGCTACAAAATTCACTTCGCTATGGGCTACAAAGGACCCTGACTGCATCATTGAAACTAGGATGTTCTAGGTCTTGTTTTATTTAGAGTTACAGATAGTGATTAACCAACAACCACAGTTGTCACCTAGTCTATATGCGTAGTACAAAAATATAGCTGAATTCAAAGTAGATTTTCACAATCTATCCATACACATAGAGAAGGATTTCGCAAGAACATGGCACAAGTTTCATATTTACTCGTGGAGGACGATATTATGGGGGTGATCAGCAAATGACCAAGCGATTGACTCACCCCATCTGGTGAAGCTGCAGGAACAAGTAAGGCCACCAAAGTAGAAATGGGGAAGACAACAGCTACAACAGAGTCCATGAAAGAAAAGAAGAAAGAAGCACATAATTCTTCTCAGAAAGAGAAAGAACCCTAGAAGGAAAAGTTTTCTACGACAGAGAAGGCAACACAGAAGGAAATGGGTACACAAGAAGCAACATCGCGGGTCACCATTGACCTTGAAGGACTTGAGATAGAGCACAATGATGTTGAGGTTGAAACCATATATGAAGAGGAAGGGGGTTCAGAACCCTATATAGGATCGGAGGACATAGATGTCTAGTCAATTTAATGTCTTAAATTGCTCTACAAAAATTATCAATCCGGGTATCGTAAACTGATGAAGTGTGGTGCACTATATGTGCTTAGTTAACCTTTCTCTTACTTCGTTGTTTTATAGTTTATGTTGTTTTTGGGGTTTTGTTCTTGTTGGTTTTCTAAAGTGTCAATCAAAATAAAATGCAATAACCAAACAATGAGCTAATGACTATGAGGCCCAGTATCCTTGCTGCTTCAACAAAAGGACAAGATGATTCTATCATGTCATTAGTTCAATTAAAATAAAATGCAATAACCAAACAATAAGCTAGTGACTATGAGACCCAGTATCCTTGCTGCTTCAGCAAAAGGACAAGATGATTCTATCATGTCATTAGTCATTAAAAGGCTATGTGCATCACTAATCTACAATCAACTTGAAAGGAATTTATGTACAACTAATATACATAAGCATAACAAAATTAAATGCAAAATTAAATGACAACTATACAAGGTAGGGGCCCCTCTGCCTCCTATGAAATCAAAGCAAAATTGAACACACTTGCATGAATTAAAATTGCATGAATGAAA
>APFE030480726.1:28346-46215 GCA_000404065.3 Pinus taeda | reverse complement strand
CAACACTTCTATCTTTATAGTTGTGAGTGGTATGCTTCCTAGTTGCCATAATTTTGCTTTCCATTTTTCTTGCTAACTTGAATGCCTTCTCTAATGAATCAGGTTCCCAAAGACGAACATCATGGTGGATATTATCCTTTAAAGACCCTATGAACACATCAATCCTATGCTCCTCTGGAATATCTTTTACCCTTATGTTCAATTTTTGGAACTCCTCAATGTGCTCCATTATTGAACCCTTTTGTTTGAGACTTATCAATTGGCTAAAAAAAGTGTTGCTTTTTGTATCCTCATAATGTGCTATCAATTCTTCCGTAAAAATTGCCCAAGTGATAAATTGTTTACGAGAGCAAAGCCATTGATACCATACAAACTGATTTGGTTCCAAATATAAAGTTGCAATACGTACCTTTTGTGTGTTTTGCACATTATTGAGATCGAAAAATTGCTCCATCTGTAATATCCATGTTGTGGGATCCTTGCAATCAAAATTCCTCATATCGATTTTTGGAATATGGTGCGTCTTCGATCCAACATTAGAGTCTATGAATAATGATTAACATTTCCTTTGTTTGCATCATGAGTTTCCTTTACTCCCCTTTCACCATTAGTAAGTATTTCTTGTAGAAAATTTGTCAAATATGCCTTCAAATCTATCTTCAAATCGTCAATCATGGCTTCCATGCCCTTTATCTTAGATTCCACGCCATTTATCTTAGCTTCTATTAGCTTTTGTGAGAGTGAAATTTGTTGCACTTGGTCTTGTAATTTTGATATATCATGTAGCATTTCTTCCTCTTCTTCATGCAGTCATGCTAGAGCGTCAATTGCTTACTAGGTGTTTGCATTTTCTTCCTCGGGGCATCAGTTATGATACTAATGGCTTCTACTATGCCCTTCGAATTCCTTCCAAAATAATTTTTCAAACCAACTTAAGCAAAACATTTAAAAAATATACAACATTTTTTCACTTTGTAGGAGCTTGATATTGCCTCTGATGTATCTTTGTAATTTCAGATCATCCAGTTCTGAAATTGCGACTTGTGGTAGCCCTCTGTGTCCTCTTTCCAATGCCACCAGTCTGACCCCAATTGGATTCTCCAATGAAGAGTTATGCCAAATCTCCCACAGTGCCCTAATTATAGACTAATTCAGTAGAGCGAACTTGTACGACGTGCCACATGTCCCTGCTTTGACCTTTGGATCTGAAAAATATATACAAGAAACTACAGTCTGTCCTCTTTCTGTAAATTCTTACAAAATTTCAATCCGATGCTCAGAGAGAAAGTTATGATGATTTTCCCTAGGTCACCTGTTTGGAATGTAATTTAGGAGTCTACAAAAAGACCAACTTCCTCAGATCATATCTCTGCAAATATAGCGCAAAAAGATCTGAAATTTGGACCCAAGGTTCAGTGCGATTTCATCTCAAATGAGTTTTTTTTTTTGCTTATGTAATGTCACAGAAGAAGTTATAGTGAAAATCCCACGATGACCTATTTGGAGCAGCAAAACCCTAGAATCCAAAGCTCTGATACCAAATGTTATGAAACCATTAGGAAGCAGGCCAACACATGCGTCCAGTCGAGATCAACTAGTGTTGTGCCTGTGACTATAGCCTAAAGTGTGTTTTTATTTGCATTCCTCACACACATAAGGTGTTTATTTGTTTTTTTGGCTTGTCTTATTCAAGTCTCATCCTATCAAGGTCGGAAAAAGGTTAAAGAGTTCTAGAATGTGATTAAAATTGACAACATCCTTCATGAAGTGGAGTTAGTGGCTTTATTAAGTTAATGAGATGAATCTGGAACAGGTCAAGTGTATGAACAAATTTTGTGGAGATCAATAATTCTTGGTAATTATTGAGTTGAGCATCTGAGTTCTTCTATTTACTGAAGAATGCTCAATGATAGTATGGTTGATTCTCCTGATGTGACGAGTGAGTGTGAGATTGGAGGATCATGTGCAAGTTGTCAGAGTTGTGTGGTGCAAAGTTTCTAAAGCAGTTTAGAAGTGTTGTAACCGTTAGATGAAGTATGTTTCAACCAACATTTTGTGCAGTAAGCGAGGAGGTGAAATAGAGTTTATTTGCAGGTGTTTTTGGAGAATGTTTTCTCCTAACATGTTCTCTAGTTTATTGTTTGAGTAAAACATCCAGGTTTGAGGAGTTTTACTTGTTGCAGAGAAGGTTTTAGTTGATGTGTTGATCAAATTATTTTATGCAATGTTTAGTGAGAGTGTGATGCAGTTTGTGGTGTAGTTTTGAGTTTTTGATTGTGTGCTTTGAAGATATGTTGTTGTTGTGTTCACGTCGAGCAGTTCTCGGTTCCATTCTGAAAATATCTGAAATGAGAACCACGTAGAGGAGTGGAGTTGGAGGAATCATATGAAATCAATTTAAGTCTGAAGTTTACTCAATCCAATGGTAGTTGGATAGTTTGGAAGAAATTGGGTGAGGCATGTTGGTCATGGTGGCTTCCAGTAGATAGGAGTCTGTAGAGTCAATTGATAGTTCAGGAGTAACTGGCTGAGGATCGTTGGTCGTAGGGGATTCCATGAGAAGGTATTTCGTAGATCCACATGAGAAAGAGATATTCATTTGTTAGTAGCCAATTATAACTCTATGTAAAGAATTTTCCTATAATAATGAATATTTGAGCAACACAACAACATCAGGTGGTTTTTTGCCTTAGAGAGGGTTTTCCACCAGAAACATATATTTCCTTTGTGTTGAATGCTTTCATGGCTCATGTTTATGGTCGATGCTCTGATCTCTGTTTTTGTGTTTCAGTTTATGCATGATTAAAGAGTAATAATTTGGAGAAAAAATTATAATTGCCTTCACTATTGATTCACCCCCCCTCTCAGTAGTGATCTAGTTTTAAACACCCTTCTCTACCACATTAAACTTCTTCTAAAGAGAAAATTTTTCCTTCTCACCTAGATCCTGAGGTCTTCCTCGCTTCGGTGGACACTTTCCTTTAGTCTATCATTATGTTTCCAACCCTACTTAGACTCGGTCTTACACTTCGATTGCTCATAACAGTGCTTCAAGTTTCGAATGACTCCCTCCAACGGCCGAGGCTCATTATACTCAATCCGATTCTTGAATGCTAATGGTAGTCCACTAACGAACCTTTGAACTTTTTCCTTCTCATCCTTAAGATACAACACATACCTCAATAATTCCAGAAACTTAGTCATATACTATTCATCTATCATAGTTCCCATCTTCAACTCATAGAACTATGTGGCCTTACCATCATAATATCTCTCTGAAAAATACTTCTTTTGGAAGAGTCTTTTAAAATCATGCCAAATAAACTACTCTGTCTTGATGTCTCTGACATGCTTTACACCTTCCCACAAAATGCCTGCTTTCCCTTTGAGACTAAAAATAACTATATTGGCCTTTATGTTGTCTATATAATCATGCAAATCAAAGAACTTATTAATTCCAAGCAACGATGCTTTTGCATCTTCCGGCTTCTTCAACTCTCCATCAAATGTAGGTGGCTTGGATTTCTTGAACTTATCTGGAAAGTATCCCCTCTCACTCCTCTTGTAAGGATGATAATGATGATGACCATGATACTTGTCTAAAACAGAACTAGAATAGAACCCATAACCACTACCTCCCTTGTTAGGTGTATCCAAGAACCTACCATCTTTGATTGTATCATCCTTGTATGACATGTGCCCACCATGTGACCTACTACCACATGCCCCATTAGTCCTATCCTCTTGTCCATAACTGATTCATGGTTGTTAATGTCTCTGCAAATTTGACAAACTCTGAAGGATCACTGCATTGACCTCTTCTTGTTTCTCCTGTGGTCTGGCAAGTTTTTCCGGTGACTAAAGGATTTTGTCATTATTTGCCTTGTAACTTCTGATTTCTGCCTTTAGACTCCTCAAGATATCTGCTATCAGGAGAGTACTCATCTCTGTGTTACTCATCTAATCTATAAGGAGAGTCTCGTGAACTATAATCCACCATTCTTATAGTCATCTTCGATCTTCTTATTCCTGTAAACATACCATATAAAATAAACCAAATATAAACATAATCAACATACCTCAGTGAGTTTTAGGGGAGGCTGTACAAAATCAATCCAAATTACCACGATACATATATATACATATTCATATCAACATATCAACATCATGCATGATAACACTAACTACATACAATGACCTCATGCACGACAACCAAAACCATGACAATGCATGCATAATGACACACATCTAGCCCATCATGTCCAAGTATTTGAATCATTCTCTGATACCATTTTGTGGCATTAGATATCACCCAAAGAGAACATAAACCCACTTTGATACCACCCTATAACACCCCACCCCACATTTACCCTCTTTTACAAGCCCTCCAAGTAAATGTGAAACAAATTGCCACTATGAAATGACCCAACCTCCAAGATTCAGTTATGGAAGTGGGGTCGACAACAAAGAGTTCCTGACCACAAATTGACATCCTACATGGATTATAAGACACACTGGGGCCAAAGAACCACCCCAGGCGACCAAACCATGAGCTGGATAGATTTTTCAGTGACTTGGGCCCACAAGGACATGCACAAAATTGAAAGGGTGTCTTTATGACCCTCAAACTACATGCACAAGCCTGCCTGAGTGCATTTATAGCCCAAAATCCTCAATTTAGAGGGTGCAGTTCTGAGATGTGGGCCACAATTCTAGGCCAGCCTCCAGACCACTGCCCAAAACTTTCTGAGACTTTCCAGAATGATAAATGACTTAATGATAATGTTATTCATACAAAACTTGACCAAGAACTTGACCTAACCAGGCCTAACCATGATAGTCATTTCTTCAAACATACAGTGAACGTGTAAACTACAAGTCATGAATGCATATCTGAGCATAGAAGTTTGAAACTTATCTTAGAAACACCATGTAAGTCTAATGCTATCTCATAATAGCTACAATAATACTTGTTAGCCTGTGCATTCATCAACCAACGAATGCTCATCAAATTCTGAACAAGTCATTGCTAGAGCACATCACAAATCCATGCTTATGACCAACATATAACTAGATTATTAACCATGACATAACAACCATCAAATAACCATAATAACAAGTACAAGTGCTCATAAATTACAATAATAAAAATAACTCTTATTAACTTATGCAAAATCCAACCAATTCAGGGACTTCCACGTACCACCTGACAATAGATTGGGATGAACCAAACATTTCTTTCATCCAATCACCCACATGCCATATTCCAAGCATGAATGTGGGATCTTAAGACACAAATGAATAGGGATTCCTAGATATTAAACCACCTCTACCCTCAGGCTGCCACGATCTCGGCAAAATCGGCCAAGAGATCACAAAGCCCAAAACAAGCTTGGATGCCTCATAGTTTCTTTACTAATACCTTGAGGAATTTTCCTGTCTCCGCCCACCTATCGAGGGCTTCCCAAATATTAAGCCACCTCCACCCCCAACCCTTGGGAATTTTCTTGAGACAACCTCACCTGGTTCCAAAACCTTCTGAAAATCCAAAGTTCAATTAAGAAAAGAATCCCATCACACCATGGCTATCTAGGAACAAGGCAAGGCTGAAACTATTGTCAAAACCAAAAAAAATCATGCCAATGACAAAAAATGAACCAAATACACAAATGCATGTAATATGCATTCACTCCTTAACTAGGAAATCACACATGCAACTTGTTACCTGTAAAAATATATTGTTGAAGCTTGTTGGTCCAACCTTCCTTGCTTATCCTTTGCTTTCCTTTACCTTCCCTAACTTTCCTTTCCTTTCCTTATCTAATGCTAGAGTGCTCTAAGAATTTTTTATGTGTGCAAGGGTATGAGAGAATAGAGAGAATATAAGAGAGTTCCAAAACTGAACCAACAAAAGTTGTGAACTCATCCTCAAAAGTATTTTTATTATTGAGGCCTCTATTTTCTTCATTTTCCTCTATTTTTCCTTCAATTTCCCTTGCATGAAAATGTGTGACCCTTCATCTCCCTTTTCTCCTATTTTCCTTTATTTTCCTAAATAAATTCCAATTAATGCCTCTTTAACTTTTCCAATGCCTTTGCAAATTTCCTTAGCCATAATAAACTGAAAGTGACACCCACTAGGATGTTTTTCCCAGCGTTCATCTTGGAATGTGTCCCATGACCTTGGTTTTATTATTTTGCCTTTGTTAACTTTATTACATGAAATTTTAACCTCAGGTTGTTACACCTTGATTGACTTAGGAGTAGACATAAATGTCATTGCAAATGACATCTTGGCGAAATTGGAGCTCCAAGGGTTCTTGAGACAATCCCCTACTATCCTTCAAATGGTTTACAAATCCATTGTCAAGCCAAAAGGAGTGATATAAGACATCATAGTCTCAACAGACTCATGGGAGTACCCAACAAATTTTGTGGGCTTGTAAACAAAATCAAGATTACGAGGTTATCATATAATTTTTGGAATATCCTGGCTGGAAACTGTTAATGCTTACATTGGTTGTAGAATTAGTGATATGACCATTCTTGATCGCAATCCCACAATAAGCTAATGTTATCTCTGCAAACCAACTGGTTTATATAAGATATAGAAACATTATGGATAAAAAATGAGGAAATGGACACAATTTTTGAGGAACATGCACAAGTTATTCTTACCATTGATAAAGCTTTAACCTTGAAAAACTTGGATGAAGATATTATGATCTTAAACTTCATGGAAAACATATAAACTCTAAAATTTCAAACTAATATAAATCAGAAAATAGCAACGATAGTAACAATAGTGAAAATCTAATAGAGGCGAATTCAACCAAAATTATATGCTTCACAAATGTCCCCATTATAGCACCATCCAACTCATCAAATGTTGTAGTAGAAGCATTTCCTCGCAAGACTCTGAACATTAATAGCCAACTAAGCCCTCCTTGGCAAGAAAGGTTAATGAGACTACTATACACACACCACACAACCTTTGCATATGATACATGGATATGATAGGCATTGCATGAGAACTTGTAGGACTAATATCTATATCAATGAAAATACCTACCCCATTCAGTAGCCTCAATGTTGATTGAGTCCAACCCTTAAGGATATTATTAAAACCAAGTTGTAGAAACTCCTAGATGTCAATTTAATTTACCCCATTTTAAATAGCTAATCATGAGTTTCTACACTAGTTATAGTTTCAAAAAAGGGAGGAAAATGGAGAATATGTATAGACTAAAGGGGCTCAGTAAAGAAACTACAAAATATCACTTTCCTTTACTATTCATTAATAAAGTATTAGGTATATTACTTGAGAAAAATACTTATCTTTCTCATGTAGTTTCAATAGGTATAGCAAAATAAAATTACCAAGATAAAATTACCTTTACATGTCTATGGGGTACCTTGGCCTATAAAGTATGACATTTTCCTTTATGCAATACCACTACCTCATTTTAGAGAGTTTTCCTTAGCATCTATTTGATCCAATACATGACAATTTAAAAGTATACATGTATGAATTCACAATGTATGTAAATATATATGAGGAAGCCTTGACCAATTTAGAAAGGGCACTACAAAGATGCAAAGATATGAATCTTTCACTCAACCATGAAAAATGTTTCACACTAAACAATGAAGGTATGTTAGGAGACCATGTTTTACTGGTAGATATAAGAGTTCATCATGCCAAAAATTCAACCATCCAAGACATGCTTACCCTTACAAAATAAAATGATGTATGGTGTTTTTTGGGACATGCTAGTTACTATGGGAGGTATATTCCTTATTATGATAAAATAGACGATTTATTGTATACAAGAGATGTTGAATTTATATGGATTTGAGAATGTCGCAAACCTTTGACACATCAAAGAAGAAGTTGATCTCAACCCCCATACTAAGAGGGCCAAATTGGAACCTTCTTTTCATATCCATATAGACACTTTAGAAAAAGCTCTAGGTGTTATTTTATGATAGCATGAAGCTATAGAAAGGTATGTCATTTATTTTTTATTAGCAAAAATCTACATGAAGCATAATTATTATATAGTTACTAAAAATAATTTTCTTGTCATATTATATGCCGCTAATGAATTTAGACACTATATAACAAGATACAACATTTTTTTGTAAACATGTCATGCTACAATTAAATATCCCATGAACAAACTTGCCATTAATGATAAAGTAGTTAGTGGTTACTTTTGCTCTAAGAATTTGATTTAAAAATTCTTGATACTTGGAAAAGGAGAATGTTACTGTTTATTGTTTCACTTGAACAACAACCCAAAAGAAGATTTGGTGGATGACAATTTCGGTGGTGAATACTTGTTTGCAATATCTATGCAAACCTTAATGTTTGCATTACATGTTATGTTTTCTTTGGAAAATTTCCATAACACTTCTCCCATAAAGAAAGTCAATAAACCATAAGGAAAAATTCTCCATATAGTTGGATTCGAGGCTATTGATTCAAAATGGGACTAGATCACGTGATTCCTCATTTTGTATGAGAAGAAGAAATCTGCAACATGCTTTGTGGATATCATTATGAGCTTAATGGAGGACACTTTGCATGCAAAAGAACAACCCTTAAATTTTTATATGCAAGAAACTATTAACCAACTCTCCAAAAGAATGCAAGAGAATATGTTAATAGATGTGATGAATACCAAAGGACAAGAAAACTCACATAAGTTGATGAAATACCTCTTCAATCCCATATATAATTAGATTTACTTAAAAAATTGGGTTTAGACTTTGTTAGGTCAATATGCCCTCCATTGAACCAAAATAAATTTATCATTGTTTGTATGTACTACCTCACCAAATCGGTCCATGTCAAAGCACTCTCAAATGTTAAAGAAGACAAATAACATATTTCTCATATCAAAACATATTCACAAGGTTCTATATTCTAAGAGAGATATTCATATTTGAGGCTCCTAATTCACTTCCTAACTCATTCAAGAGTTGACTCATTTGTACAAAATCAAATATGGGAAGTCTACTTCTTATCACCTACCAACAAATGGAGAAGATAAAGTTATTAATAAAGAGTTGGAAAATATCCTTAACCAAGAGAATACAAATATGGAAGAGAGGTTGAGTGTACAAATTAATAGAAGTAACGTGTGCACTAGTGTATAGTACATTTATGTACAAGCCAACAAAATTGAAATGATATTCCTTAGAAAAACATTGTAGATCGAACTTGATCCTTCCACATCATAAAAAAGAAAGAATTCAATAGTTCAATGCTTTGGACAAGATCTTATAACAATCCCTACTTCACACAAAAATCTTCAACGACAAATTTTGTAACATGGCTAGTTCATCAAGATTAAACAATTTCAAAGAGGAGACTAAGCACTCCTCTATCATTCCATATTCATGGATTTAAGGAAATATTAGAATGAGATGGTTTGGACCATATGAAGTTGATCAAATATTTGACAATGGTTATATTAGGATATTTACAATTCACAACAAAACACCACTCTTTCTTAATGGGCATCAATTTAAATTGTATCAAAAGCCATTGACAAAGGGAGAATTCACCTCCATTCTATAGAACAATACATAAAATTTGAATATCATTAAAGGGACCCCTACCTTCAATCAAGAGTAGTGCATTCCATTATTACTTTAAAAAAAATTAAAGGCACCATAAGATAGAGGAGAGATTAAAAATTAGTCCTATGGCAAGCTTAATTTACTAAATACTTCCTAGAGCAAAAACTAACTTGCTCTAGCAAGGACAATAACAATTTGAAAACTAGCTTGTTGCCAAATTCTTCACTAAGGGGAAAAAAGGAAAATTAAAAGAAAATATCAATAAAAGGACAATTGCCATTTTTCATACTATATTTGTTTTGTAAATTATAGAAACATAACTCAACCATAGAATCAAACCTAACTCCAAACAAATTCAACTATAACTGCACACTCAAAGTCAAGTTGTGAGTCAACCAATAATATCAAATCAAAAGCAAAAGGTTGCAAAAGTACACATTGTTGTGGAATGATAACTAAACTTGAAAACATAGGGAACTTGGGTATATCTCCACTCTTCTCATTTTTTATGCTACTAAATTACTATTATTCATTACAAAAACAATACTGTCAATTCATCAACCATTCTCCAACTCTCCCCTCATATGCCCTATTTCTGTAGCAATGACCAAGGTCAGCCAGAATTTTAGTTGGGAAGGGGGGGGTATCCCCTAGCATTTGCATTGCTTGAATGAATTTGAAATGTGTTTGTCATCCTTCACCCATTTAACTAATGCTTCCATGCAAGTCACCTACTAGTTCACCAACTTACACATTGACCCACACCATCCAATTCAAAGGAAAAGACTATTGGTAAAGAGATGAATGGTTGGTTACATGTGATGAGCACAAGAAATAATGATGTTATATATTCATCATTATGATTAGTGCCTAATCATGAGGGTTGATACCCTATTAATATAATTAATTATCAACCATTGATGAAGCAACATGCAAATAATGGTAACTACTAGTGAGAAATTATGGACGTGGAAGATTCATCAACCCTCCACTATAGTTGCAAATTCAAAGTAGATTTGGATCAAACGAACAATCCATATGAAAATTTGGCTTTAAGAACACTGCAAAGGTTGGTAGCAATATTGAAGAAGGTATTAGTAGCAAACAACACAGTACACAACTTACACTTAATTGCAAAATTTCACCAATAACCATGGGAGGAGTATTGATGAAACATGGGCTTGTAAACACATATTTAATCCACAATATCCTAGAGGTGTAGTATATATTCCATCAAGAAATACAGATGTCATTCTTTTACTGACTCAATCATTAGAGTGATGCCATTATTGTGGAGTTTTCTTAATAGTTGTGTGGGCATGAAATGACAATTTGAGGTTTTTTAGTGCAGGTTACTGAAGAAATAATTGTAGGGGTAACAAGTCTCTCCATGGTAGTGGAAAAGTGGTTCAAGAGTAAAATAGATGCCCTTGATGCCAAACATACTTTCTTTCGTGTTGGTGAATATGTTACAGACATGGGAAAAATAGTAAAAATAGAAACACTACCAAATCCATGTGACCAAGCAGCTCTAAATATCATGAGGTGTATTACACATAAGAGCATGCACAATATTGCATTTCCCTACCATTTTAAACTCTTGTGACATTTGGGGCATTAAAATTTCATCATGATCATCCCATATTACTTATTGAATTCACTCTAGAGAAGAATTTCAAAAATAAAATTAAAGAGAGAAGCAACAATAACATACCATGGATTGATTAAATTACTCTTTATGGATTCCCTATGAATAAGACAACCATATCTCAAATGGGACATGTTCATGACACACCACCTACTAAAGAAACACCACATGTTGTAAAAATTGTGCCAACACCAAAAAAAAAATAATCTTTGGCCACTACAAAGTATGTGCCTCATATTGTAGAATAGTTGAGCCCAAATATAGTAGAGTATGAAGAAGATAATATCTCCTCATACTAATAATAAACCGAAATAAAAAATCTCTAGAACTACAAAGGTAAGGTCCTAAAGCCAAGATGGGGATGCAATTGATATTTTTGATTCTCCAGAAGAAGTTGAAGTTGTTATCCTATTACAAGTTCCCATTGTTGAAGAAAGAGAATTTATCGAAAACCCTAATACTAAAAAGAAATCAATAACAAAAGCTTTAATAGTCATGTTTCTAAACCAATGCTCATGACATTAAGGAAACCTAGTTCAAGGAGAATGCGGAGTAGGACTCCAACATCTATTATAGCCACACATTTAATTAAAGTGTTGATGTGAAATTTGAAAATCACTGAAAGTGAAGCAATCAAATGGAAGTAAGAAGCAAAATTAAGAGGTGAAGATGTCATTTTTACCCATGGATAGAATAGAAATTTGCTTTGACATTAATACAATTTAATAGCTTCATGAAATAAAAGACAACAACACTAGGACTGGGAAATCAAATGAGAACCGGATGGCGTTCAGGGCTGAGTGGCGCTGCTAGGGTTCCTGCGTTACCTTGCTATCCTTCCTCAAGGTGCTCACTGCTATCCTGACTTGGTGTCTCTGCTGACACCGCCTTCATGAATCTGCTCTTCGGAGGGGCGGGTATGACCCCCTCTCCCCCCACTAATCCCTCTCCTGACAAGTCGGTAGGCACAGGAAGTCAGGCCAGTCCCGGTTCTTCCCCGTTGGCAAAGCATGACATTGATCCTACCATCAACAACGATGGTGACTTTGCTGTTGGCCCAGTGACAGCCAAAGACAAAGGCCCAGACCAAAACGGCTCATCGTTGAGGTACAAAGCGACCTCTGTAACATGCATCCCCATATCTGCAGAAAGAATCAAAATAGATCTCCACAGTGATCGTATCAATAGCCAGATCCAATACATGAGGGATCATGCACTCATTGACAAGTTTCTTGGATTTTTACCAACTAAAAAGGCCTTGCAAGGATGGATTGCCTCCAAGTGGAAGCCGAAAGGTCAAGTAACCCTGCAACTCGGACCTAAAGGCTTCTTCACCGCCACTTTCAATTGTCTGGAGGAAAAAACTCGCATCTTCGAGGGTGGCCCATACTTCTTCAACTTTGTAGGCCTGTACCTTCGTGAATGGGTTGAGAGGTTCAATCTAGATAAAGAAGACTTCAATTGGGCTCCAGTATGGATTCGAATGTACTCTCTTCCCCTAGAATACTGGAATGAGGAAACCCTAAAGGATATAGGTAATAGCCTGGGGGTCTTCATCAAGGTCACTGAGGAAACAAAATGCCGAAGATATACCTCATATGCCAGGATCTGTGTACACATGCATCTAGCCAAATCTCTCATAGACTCGGTAAGCTTATTTCATGATGATTTTGAATGGGTCCAAACTTTAGACTACGAGCATGTTCCCTTTCGATGTAGGAAATGCCATGAACATGGCCATCTTTTCAGGGATTTCCCACTGAATCTGCAATCCAAAACCCCTGTCACAGAGACAAGGAAAGATGCTGAGGGTTTCACAAAAGTTTCAATTAGAAGGAAGCATGCCAAGAAATCCCCAGTTGATCCGGATAATCTCAAGAATCCTGTAACTCGGAATAGTTTTGAGATCCTGACTTCACAAAATAACATGGAGGATAACCTTTCAATCCCCCCCTCAGATCCATCTCCTTCTTCTCCCCCTCCTCTGCCCAAATCTTCAGATCGCTCTCGGTCTCTGATCCCATCAACATCCCCGTATCCACCGCCGCTGAAAACAAAGATAAAGATATAGCCACACAATCTTCCAACATGGAGATAGATGCAGCACTAGCTCTAAGTATTCATCAAAAGTCAAAGGAGGAAGAACAGAATACACCGATACACATGGAGGAGGAACCAGAAAGTGTAGATCTGGAAGGTCTGGATATTCTCAAGTTGGAAGTAGCGTGTAGACAAAAAGAATATAGTGCTATACCCCCTCAGGAAATTGATAGACTCGAAGTAGTTTTAGCTAAAGCACAGCATAACAAATATCTTGGTATTCAAGCAGGCAGTCCTTGGGATGGGAAAAAAATACTGAAAGAGACGAAGAAGCACAGACACAAAATGGATCTGTAGAGGACCATCATTATTGGAGATATGCTGGTGGAATTTGGAAGATTTCCCAAGCAGACCAAGTTTTACAAAACTCTTCCCCATTGTTCCCCATGAAGTTAGTCTCATGGAATGTGAGAGGGTTTAATGGCCCTGCAAAACACAGAATGATAAAAAATATGATCCAGCAAGACAAGCCTGATTTAATTTACCTACAAGAAACAAAATGCAATAGTACTGTTCTGGAAAAAACATTGAATAAAGCCTGGCGGGGTGCCATTCAGTCTCGGTAGATGCTTCTGGGGCTTCCAGAGGGCTCGCTATCATATGGAATCCTCAAGTGCTATATCTTCAAGATTTCCATGCCTCACACTTCTTTATTCAGGCAACCTTCCACCTAATCAGGACCAATATCCATGGGCATTTGTCTAATGTGTATTTTCCACAAGATTCACAAAAAAAATGGATCTACTTGATACCATTTCAGCGCTCAACTCAGATAGGAGCTTTCCCCTTTGGATTTGTGGTGGTGACTTTAATACCATCACTGCTTTGGAGGAAAAGTCTAGTGGATGCTCGAGGTTGAATGGAGACAGTATCGGCTTCAAAGACTTCATACACAGAAATCAGTTAATGGACTTATAGACTTCCAATGGTACTTACACTTGGACCAATAAAAGAATGGGATCACAACAGATAGCCTCCAGGCTGGATCGATTCCTCATGTCAGACAATGCCATTCATCTGGGGGGGACTTTCATGCCTCCATCATGCCTCAAGTGGGCTCTGATCACTGGCCCATAATGTTACAATGGTCGCGTCCAAGTGCTAGGTGTAATAGACCCTTTCGCTTCGAATGATTTTGGTTCTCACATCCTAACTTCAAAGATGTTGTGATCGATGCATGCAAATGTTTTAGTCCCCTAGAAGGAGCCAAGATGTTCCAGTTTCAGCAAAAGTTAAAACATCTCAAACAAGCGCTCAAATCCTGGAACTTCTCTCAGTTTGGAAATATTTTCTACCATCAAAAAATGCTGGAGAAGAAAATGAACACATTGCAACAACGCATTATCTCAGACGGAAGAACTGAAGATTATGTGCAACAGGAGAAGTCTCTCTTAACCAAGATTGAAGCACGACGGTAACAAGAAGAGACATTGTGGCATCAAAAATCCAGGGTCAGATGGCTCAAGGATGGAGAGAAAAATACCAAATTCTTTCACAGGACCACAATCCAAAGGAGAATGCACAATTACATTGCCTTCATCAATAATAGGCAAGGAAAGCGTCTAGAGGTGCATGAAGAAATGCAACAAGAATTCAAAGAGTACTTTCAGGACATTCTTCGAGAGCCTCCAGGCTGTAGAACTCAGGCAATACGTTCTATCACGCAGCATATTCCAAAGATCATCACGGAGGACCACAACAAAATGTTACTCCAGCCAATTTCTATGCAGGAAGTGGAGGATGTGTTGGCCCAGCTTAAGGATGGCAAAGCACCTGGACCTAACGGCTTCACAGCCAATTTTTTCCATGCCTTCTGGGAGCACATCAAAACAGAGGTTTGGGAACTTGTGGAAGAAGTGAGATCGATGCACTGGATCCTCCCCTCCCTCAACACGACCTTCATAGCGCTAGTGCCAAAGGTGGAAGATTCCAGCACTCCGGACAAATACAGGCCCATCGCTCTCTGTAATGTCATCTACAAACTCATCTCTAAAGTCTCGGTGAATAGGCTCAAACCTCTACTCCCTCTCGTCATCTCTCCTGAGTAGACGGGTTATGTAGAAGGATGCTAGATTCTGGATGGTATCATTCTTTCTCATGAAATGATCCATTCTCTCAAGGTTCTCAAAAAGCCAGGTATGATTCTCCAGCTAGATCTTTCTAAAGCTTTTGATAAACTTAGCTGGACCTATATCAATCAAATGCTTTTAGCTTTTGGCTTCAGCGCTACCTGGACGCGATGGCTCATGAATCTTATTACCTCCCCATGTTTCTCCATCCTTATGAATGGCTCTCCCTCCTCGCCTTTTCAACCCTCCCGGGGTATTCATCAAGGTGACCCTCTCTATCCGTTCCTTTTTGTTCTCATGGCTGAAGGTCTCAGTTGCCTCCTTCATTCTGCCATCTCTTCTCACTCCTTAAAGGGAATTTCGCTTCATGGTCATCCTCCCATCTCTCATCAACAGTTTGTAGATGACAATATGCTTTTTGGCCACCCTTTAGTTGAAGAGGCCTCAACCTTCCTTTCTCTGCTCAATCTCTTCTCAGAAGCTTTAGGTACCACCATCAATGCCTCTAAATCCCAACTCTTCTTCTTCCACACCCCCATCCTCACTCAAAGAAATATAGCCAGGATCTTGGGTTTTCCGATAACTGTGCTTCCTTCGAAATATCTCAGAGCTCCCCTGATAGACTCAGCCATCAAACATGCCTCCTGGTGAACCCTCCTTGACAATTTAGAAACCAAGCTCTCCTCTTGGACCTTCCACTCTCTCAATATCACCAGCAGGCTCGTCCTAATCAAATCCGTTCTCCAAGCCATGCCTCTATATTTATTCTCCATCTTGGCAGCTCCCAAATGGATTCTTAAGAGAATTCGCAATCTTCAGAGAAATTTCCTATGGGGTTCCTTGGGTCTCAATAGAAAATGGGCACTTGTCAAATGGTCTGAGGTTTGTCTTTCGAAGTCAGCTGGTGGGCTTGGTCTAAGGGATCCCCTCCATAGCAATAACACCATGGGAGCCCGAATTTGGTGGAAATGGGTCTCCAAGCCGCATTCTCCATGGGCTCGTATCTGGCAAGCCAAATATTCTCCAGGAAGTCCCTTCGAGGAGCTCATCTGCATAAGTAATACCACCCCTGGATCTTTAATTTGGATTGCAGCCAGGCAGCACAGTGCCTTTATTCAAGCGCACAATTTGTGGGAAATTCATTCGGGCACCATAACAAGATTTTGGGAAGATTCCTAGCAACAACTTCCCAAACTCGCTGCTCTCTTCCACAAACCCATGTACATCACTTTTGGCAGCATCAATCCCCTCAAGGCTTTCAACTATGGAGATCAGCAGATACCTGGCAAGCCAACTGGCAGGAGGAAACTTATGAAGAGATTGATCAAGAGCTCAAACTAAGGAAAATTAAGTTCTTGGATCAGAGGGACAAAATTCGATGGGGATATACTCCCAAAGGGACATTCACCACCAAGGAAGCATACCAACTTCTCTATCATCCAACACAGATAATTAAGGATCAACTATGGGATAAGGTCTGGCAACCAAGCATCTGTGTTATGCTTCTTAACCTGCAAAGCAATACCGAATCGAGAATATGCGAGAAAAATACCCAGAACATAGAATATGCGAAGAAAATATACCCAGAACACAGAATAGCAATGATTTTATTACTCAGAGAGAAATGTTCACAGGCCTCTTCGAGGGGGCAACCTCCAATAGAGCAGAGCTCGATTACAAACAAGACACGATACTCCTCGCAGGGAGTCTCTATCCTTTATATATGACTCATACATGCAATACCACGGGTCAATACCGTGGGTTTTATTAATACCATCTATCTAATACTATCGCCCATTTACCCTTTATTTAATACTACCGCCCATTTGCAACTAACTGTGGTCCCTTCATTAATTGCGGGTTAACCACTTACAAATATTAATATGGGCTTTATTGACTCTTGACTATGACGTGATCCCATGACATGAATAAGGGGGTTAGGGTGGGACCCTAACATGCCCTCCCCCTAAGACTAGCCTTGTCCTCAAGGCTGAAGCTGCGGAAACTGCTGAAGAATAGTGGCTGGTTCCCAAGTTGCATCTTCTGGAGAGGTGTCTTTCCATTTGACGAGGACCTCTTTAATCATGCGGCCGTGCAGGTGCTTGTCTCGTGTGTCTAGAACCTGTTCCGGTTGAAGCCAGATTGACCCTTCCTCGTCCAATTCCGGTAGACTGGTTTGAACTCAGCAATTGTTCCCAATCACTTTCTTGAGGCACGATACATGGAAAACTGGGTGGATTTTTGCTGTAGGTGGCAAAGCCAACTTGTAAGGCACTTCTCCAATGCGCTGAAGTATTGGTATGGTCCATAGATTTTTGGAGAGAGCTTTTGACAACCCTTGTCTTTGGGTGATGTTTGCTTATAGGTTTGCAGCCTCAAAAAGACCTGATTCCCTTCTTGAAATTGGTGCTCTGAGCGATGTTGGTCAGCCTGTTGCTTCATACGGTTCTGAGCTTGATGA
>APFE030480726.1:2630-23954 GCA_000404065.3 Pinus taeda | reverse complement strand
TATTAATATGGGCTTTATTGACTCTTGACTATGACGTGATCCCATGACATGAATAAGGGGGTTAGGGTGGGACCCTAACAATCTGGCCTAAAGTCTCTACTTTCCTTTGGCTTTTAAGCAAACATCAGATCCTCACTTGGGACAATCTTCAAAAGCTAGGTTTTATTGGGCCTTCCATATGTCCCAACTGTAACCTTCACACAAAGATCATCTTGCATCTTTTGGATACCTATCTGTTAGCAGCAAAACTCTGGGAGAGAATAGCACAGTGCCACAGGCGAACAGGTAGACACGTGGGAGACATTACAAATACTATCAGGAATTGGCCTCAGCATCCCTTCCAAAGTCTTGTACTCAACTCCCTCTGGAACCTGTTACCGGGCTTTGTCTATTGGATCATCTGGAAGGAGAGAAATAACATGATCTTCAAAAATCTCCATTCACCCTTGGACTCCCTCTGGCTTCTTCTCAAACAGAACCTTCAAGAAACCCTCACCCTGAAACAATGGCCAAATTCGTACCTGCCAGCCTCACCTCAGGAACACCTCATTTTGGAAAATTGGAATCTGAACCTTACTTTCTCAGCTCACGTCAAACTCAATCCCTCCATTCATTCTAACTCCCCCCAATTTTGGTCTCCTCCTGCCTCCCAGTCTTTTAAGCTGAAATTCGACGGGGCTTCCAAGGGCAATCCGAGGCTGACTGGTTAAGGTGGTATCCTCAGAAATGCTGACGGCTCGACTCTGCATATATATCATGGTTCGCTCGGAAGAGACACCAACAATGCTTCCAAACTTGAAGGCTTATGGAAGGGAATCTGCATAGCAGAAACTGATTTTTTTTTCCCTCTAGTGGTAGAAGGGGACTCACAAATCTTAATAGAGGCAGCTATTTGGATCCAATCAGGTACATCAACAGGAAAGATCACTTCGAGTCGGTGGCTTCTAAGTAGACTGGAGAAAATTGAAGAATGGCTTAAGACTCCCCATAGCATTACCTTCCAGCACATCCAGAGATCAACCAACAAGGTAGCAGATAGATTGGCAAATCAAGGATCTGATCAGCAATTCCCTTTCTTCTCTGATCCTCTGAGCAGTTCTAATGATGAGAAACTTAAACAAGGCAGCACTCTTCTGGTGCAACAATATCTATCCCTCCTAGATGCGGGTGTGCAGTAAAGATAAGGGTATGAAGGCAGATGGATGGGCTGGTGCATGGTTCACACCCAATGCCATCTGGCCTCACATGCAGCCAACCTTAATTCTCCCGGGAAGCTCATTCAATGCTGCGTTAATGCAGCCTGACACCCAAAATTGGCATTTCTGCTCTTATGCTATGGCACTCCTCTAGTTCTTCATTGTTCCTCCTCAACGAATGTTTGGTATTATTGTTGTCACAGCGCTCTACCCTCGGGTTAGTCTAGGAAATTGCTATGCTCTAGAATGCGTGGTTGATTCTCAACTGGGACTTTTGGCCTTCCAAAGTCCTACCTGCAACTTTATTTGTTGTCTGTCCTTCATCATCCTCAGTGCTTCTTTGAGCGAGGTTGCTCTCCCCCTTCTAGTCCCTCCCATCTTGCAAAGATTAGCTGCTCATTTTGTTCCCTTGGCTCTGTTCAGCATGCCTATATTGCGCCAAAGAATGGGATGTAGAAGGGGAGGGTCCCGTGGGCAAGCCATTCGCCAGCCCTCTACGTCTACCACAGACTCCTCCTCTTGCTCATCAGGATTCGGCTCTGATATCCATCCAACCACTAGGAGAGGTCGTGGACGTGGACGGGGGCAACATGCATTACAGTCGAGCTCTCACAATACTCATGCTCATACGACTCGTTTTCAAATCCCCTGCACTCTTAGTAATCACTCTTTCACTGCTTCAATTACTATTCAGCTGAGCGAAGGCACAGTTGGTTCGGTGTCAGCAATTCCAGATGCGACTACAGAGACGAGGGAGAAAGAGTTGCCAGGCACTTCTCAGTTTCATAGCCAGCAGAACAAGGTTCCAGGTGGTTATGCCTCCCAGGTCATGTCAACTTGGGCGAGTTCGAGTGTTCTGATTGAAGGCGGTTCTCCAAGCGAAGAGGACCATCCCTCAGATGATGATGATCCCTCCAGTTTTGGATGTCGAATCGTGGAAGAAGCGCCTTCTATTGCTCAAGATGCATAACAAGGTTTTCATTCTCTGGTTGTAGTTTCCCTGTTTGTTCAAAGCTAAGGGTTTTGCTGCGTTTTGACTTAGATTATAGTTCTGACTTGGGCAGCGCTCCCATGATTATATGTATAAGCTCAGACAAGTCGTTTTGGTATTCTGGTTAGTCTACAGTTTTTGACAATGTTGTTTTCTGTCTCTATGTACCAGTCATAGTCCAGGTTCTAGTCAGTCATCAGCTAGTCTTCTTGGGTCAATTTTCAGAAATGTAATGTGAGTAAGCCGCCTTTTTGGCTAGACCTTTCGAGGCCGCTGCCTCTTTGTAATAATATTTTGTATCAATATAGGAGTAGACTTATTCAGCAAAAAAAAATAAAAATAAAAATACAATTTAATAAAAACTTAGAGATCATTGACAATAAGAATACCAATATAAAAACAACTTACTAAAACAACTGCAAAAATCCACAGACAAGGCTATGGAAATTGCAAGGTTAGTATATGTTTGTGAGGAAATTGCTAAGCATGCTAATGAAATACTAGCATGTAGGCCACTTGCTAAGGTCTATGATTTACACTTAAAAGAGTAATGATACATATTTTGAATTGAATGTTGTATATGCTAGATTAAAATAGATTTCCAAAACCCTTGAAAATTCTATGAATTATATTTTGACATCACCCCTAAAAAGATAAATTTCTCTTGTGAACTTTACTTGTATAACTATGTATTGCAACAAAGCTTGAGATGGTCCCAAACACCCTATATTGGGGATGTGAATCTAAGAGAATTTATGTCCTAGCTAAAAATGAGGCCACAAGATTCACGGGTGAAGAATGATGTGAGGTTGAGGAGATGAGAGCTAAATTAAAGATAAGATGGAAAGGAGCCAAATCAACTAAGGCCTAGAAAAATTATATTGAGATAATAACGGATCTAATTACCCACTCAATGACGGAGATAAGACAATTAGGGGTTGTAG
Organism: Pinus taeda; assembly: GCA_000404065.3. Lineage (NCBI taxonomy): Eukaryota > Viridiplantae > Streptophyta > Pinopsida > Pinales > Pinaceae > Pinus > Pinus taeda. Next base: position 20,823 of record APFE030480726.1, on the reverse strand, counting down.
CATAATTTAGTAGACTAATCAACACTACGAAGAGGCATTGAGGAATGTGGAGATGAGGTGGTAAACACTAATGGAGGAACCACAACAAAGAGAGACACACTCACTGCCAGGATTTAGGAGAGCTCTCCACATATCTAGTTTATATATTGATGGTCTCAAGAGGATTAACTCCAATTGGAGAGGATTGAAATTCATCTCTCCCCTCTTGTCGCACCCCATTTTGTACTTTAGGAGGTTAAGATAACCTCACATTGAGGTTAAGAGGGAAAGATGGAGAGAAATTGTCAAATTCTTAGGCTATCGCCCAAAGGAAGCTGAAACATACCCCATGGATTACATTTTAGACCTAAATACTTTGTTGTATAAAAGGCTATAGAGGGAGAGATAGATCGATAGGGGAAAATGGTACTTTACTCACCAAGAATGAACAAGATTCTGCAAATCGCCAACAAAAGAATGGATTCATTATTAAGAACAACAAGAGCAAAATCATCAACAAAAACTACAAAAGAAGCAAAATTAGTAACAATATTGGCAAAAACGAACTCATTGATAGCAATAATGGGAAAAAAATAGTCATTAACAACCACAATAGCAAAAACAAACTTATTAATAGCCATAGTGGCAAAAACATAGTCATGGGAAGCAAAATAGACCACAAGTAGAATCAATAATAACAATAATAGAAGTTGAATAAATAGTAGTAGCATGGAGGTGGAATAATTAGTAATAGCAAAGGAAGAAGAAATGAAAGAGCCAAAAAGAGAGAATGTTGATGATTGAGTTGTAATCAACAAATAGACATTGAATTCCACTATTTCTCTTCTTTTCCTTTTTGCAAATGGATGCGCAAACATTTAAGATGGAGGTATTATGAGCTCCTGAAATGGCCCACCTATTAATCTTGTATAAGCCAATTTCATCCTAGAACCTCAAACTTTATACGCTATTAAGAATAATATTTATAGAAGCACATGTCTTGATTCGAAACGTGTTGGCCAAAAATTTCTCTTATGTGATTTCTACCGAAATACTTTTCTTAAATATTCATAGAACTAACCATTTTTATAGTTAATGATAGTTTGTTGATTAATACTATATATTGGTTAATTTCGGTTGCATTTTATGAGTCATCATGAGAAAATACTTGATTTTGAATTTCTGTTAATAAGTGGAGTTAGTGATGTGTTTATTAGTGAATTAATATCTATAGCTTGATCATTTTTGTTGTGGAAAATTTGTTTAAATGTTTTTCCAACATTTAGTTATGCATTTGATAGGTATCCCAGCCATAGCATGAAGATAAGCCAAGCGGGTGACTAAATTTTGTAGCATGTACACATTGAACTATTTGAAGAGGAAGATCACCCAATTGTTGGTAGAGGATAAGGGTAGGAAAATTCCATTAATTGGTGACTTGAACAAGGAAATAGTTGGGGGATTTATAGCACACATCCACAACACTACAACTTGAGTAAATGAGGGATGGCAATGCATTGTAGAATATTACATTAAATATATGAACCACAAGGAAGAGTGACTCCATGGTTCTCTAGTAGAATACAACCTCTTCTAGTGCTAAGGAATGATCATGCACACTAGAATCTCATTCCTTAAGAAAATACCTTAATTGATGAAGAGGAAAATGGTTATTTCTAGGGTAACACTGTTACACCATAACATGGAGTTCCTTAGCAAGAATCTAAGAATCTCAAGTAGTGGGCAAACAATCATAAGTTTTGAGCCTATCTATAGCTAGGGTTAAAGAGTTACATATTCAAGCTTGTAGTTTTGAAGTTAATAATGAAATAAATATTCAATATTTATTTTGAGATAATTTAAGTTTTTTGAAAGGGATTTACCAGTCCACTTCAGACAAGGCCCACTTGGAGAGGTTGCTAGTGGATGTACTTCATGTTTAGTTTGTGCTAGATGGGAGAGTGCTCCAGAATAGGGACTAGCCCAGGTCATATGTAACCCCAATGTGACCACACACTAAATTTTAAGGGGCCCGGTGGGAAGGGTGAGCGGTTATCCCGATCCTTGTTCCCGTGGCACCCCACATGACCACATTCCAAGATTTAAGGGCTTAACCGATGGGAGTGGGCGTTAAGGCCCAACCCTCGGCCCAATGTGGCCCATATGGTTTCAGACATATGTGGTCATTGGGAAATTTAACCATCCAACAAAATGCATTGATGGAGGGTGAAGTTGTCATTTAGTTAGCGAAATTTGGGGAAGATTTGTAGGACCGATAGACAAAAGATCAAATTTGTAGGATGATTAAAAATCAAGTTCATGGGAGAGCTTAGGAGCTCATATCGTTTTTAATTTTTGACCGAAATGAGCTTAGAAAGAGTGCACTAAGGGATTTTTAGATGTTCTGAATCCATTGGTGCCCTCTAATGTCTGATTTGAGCACATATACATAGTATTTTTGTAGGTTTGATACTAAAGGTGTATGGATAAGTTAGGGTTTGGAAGTAGTTCTTAAAGGTAGGGGTATTCTTATCTTCAAAAGTCTACTGCAGTAGTTACAACTTGTATTGTTAAGCTTAGGTTTAATTTATCTCAACATGAAGTTTTGTTTATATGATTCAATGTGGAATTGAAGTGTTCACATGCTCTTTTAGCTCATTTCAGTTCGAGTATGTCATCTTTATAGGAAATTCTTTGAGTTGTTGCTGTTTGTGAGAGTTATTTGTAGAAGAACATTACCTTGTAGGGGTAATAGCCACATATTTACCTATAACAAACTTTTATGTACTTCATTTGATACTGAATATATGAGCTGTCTAGTCATGTTGACAGGCTTGAAGATGTAACCCAGGAGGGGTGAACTCTGTCAACACAATTTTTGTTTTTCTCTTCATTATGCTTGCATGGATTATGTTTTGCTATGTTCATTATGTTAAGTTACATATGAAGACTAATTCATGATTTGAAAAGACCTTGGAAAAACCTGTTGTTTCAAGGCCCATTTTTACCTTGCAAAGCGTCAACACTGTCCTAATTTTTGTTTTATTTGATTTTGGAAAAGAGGAAGAAATCACCTAATCCAATTTCAGATCAATAAGATAGAAAAAAAGAAAAGATACCAAAAAAGAAGAAATTGATCATGTTCATCTTCTCGTTGGATAGCCCTATGTGTCATCTGTTGGAAAAGTAACTAGGTTCAATCTTCATTATGTAAAATTTATGTATCAAGAAAAAGTAGAAACAAAACATCATTTTCTCAAGCATCGGTTTCATGCTCCATTTAATGGTCTTCTAGGTCAAGCATGCATTTCATGCTCCTAAGGTTGTCATGAGTCAAAATAATTATTGTCATATGTAAAAGATCCTTTTGGGCAATTTGTATCTAGAAAGAAACATTATTTTGAAGTCTAAAGTCAATTTAGACTCCTGACCAAGTCAGCCTTACTAGTGAAAGTCAACCTAGAAGAGGTTATTCATGTAACACCCTCCTCCCACATCTACCCAAGTAACTGATCAACTGGGGTAAATATGTGATGTGAAGTTACTATGATATGATTCGACTCCCTATGTGTTAGTTAAGGAAGTGAAACCGGGATAACACATCACACAAACCTTCCACATCAGCAACAAAACTCCTAGGAGCCATCCCAATCACTTAGGTAACTAGCCCCTAAGACCAACTAACTTTTTAGTGTATAAAACCCCTAGATGCTCCCTTGATATTTACAAGGGTGTGTTTGGGAGGCTCCAGAAGCTCCCACAACAAGGGCAAGGGAGCTTTCGGGGAATTTTTTCCTTAGTGTTGTGCCTGCAACTCTAGGATTTATGCCACTTTTTCAGGCTTAGAGCCCAGGTCACTACCCAAAACTCAATGGCATCTTTAGAAATGAAATTTCATAGCGGAAAAAAGATACATTTGCAAAAACATCAACAAGGTCTAGACTAGACCCCTACTAGCCATGACAAGCATTTCATCAAACATGTCACAAACATGAAAGCTACTAGTCTTAACAACAAAATTGAGCATAGGGGTCTCATACTTATCTGAGATTCGCTATGAGGCATTGTTTCCTTATCACATTAACTACATTATCATCTATTAGGCCATAGATACATTGCTCATTCATTTTCAAGTAAAAACATGATATGAGCCAAACATCATGACAGTCATAAAACTCATTCATAACTAGCATATAAACATCAGAGATGCTAAGCATATAAAAACCATATAAGCCACATAACAATAAGCATATTTACGCATAACATACTAAGGAGAAAGAGAGATCTTATTGATGATTGCATAGGCCAACCAGGTATGGGACTTCCACAAACCACCTGACCGTAGACCAGGCTGAACCAAATCTTTCTTTCAACCAGTCATCCTTGTGCCATATTCCAAGCATGGATGTGGGGCTTAAAAGCAAACTCAACCAGGGCTTCCTGAGGCTACACCACCTCACCCTTATCAATAGAACCATGCTTTACTACAATCCATCCTGGATCACTAGGCAATAAAACAAGCATTGATGCCACCTAATCTAGGTGGATATTGGTGGTCACCCGCTTATTCCACTTAGACCCCTAACATTGTCTCTTTTAGTTTCCTCAATTGTAGAAAAGTTTACTATTTTTGGCAATTTTTCGGGTCCTAAACTTCCAGAGTCGTTTTGAGGCCCTAAACGACATTTTTTGGGAAAACTGGGCAAACATGAGTCTTTGACTCATGTTCACATTCAAAAGTTGTAGTCCTTGGATAAATATTTCTAATGAGGTATTTTGCGCATCAAACAGAGATCATATGCCAAATTTATGGCCCCAGGAAGTTGATGTACCAATTTACCCAAACAGGGCCCATAGTTTTGGCGCTTCATCTCCTATGGTTAGGGTTTTGGATGTTTAGGGTTTTCCATTGTTTCTCAATAATAAATAGAACTTCGAACCTCATTGTAACACAGTTCAGAGTCATGTAGACACCACATCTATTCTCAGATACAAGCTACCATCACCCAAGCTAGTTATTTCCATTCTGTTTGTAAGCATATTTTAGTATTTAATATTAATGAATTGAATTGTTATTTCTGCTGCATCTCTGTATTTATGGTTATATCTGTGATTTGTTGCATTCCTATTTAAGTTCAGATTAGTGGTATCAGAGCATTTTTCTCTTTCTCTGTTTTTTTCTTTGCATCTCCCCAACAAGGTCGAGATATAAGGAGATAGGGCTCGAATTGGTTGAACCTTTGCAAGACTAGCCTTGCAAATCCTAACGACCTACCATGACAGAAGAGAAGAAATATAAGGGGGCAGGATTTCCTTTCAAAATCTTGCTTGAAGAAGCCCTCGAGTGACAGAGGAACACGATGATGGACAAATTTGCCTAGATCCTCCAAGGACTACCCAAAGGCGACACATCTTCTTCTAGTAGCCACTCTGGAAGCAACACGCCCTTTAAGGTACAAGTCAACTTTGACATCCCCATATTTGAAGGTCAAATAAATGTGGACATTGTAGATAAATGGTTATATGCGCTAGAAGGATATTATTTTGTTCATGATTTTTCCAACTAGGAAAATATTACTTTTTCACTTCTCAAAGCCGCCCCCCACATCAAGGACTGGTGGGAAACCTACTGCGAGAAGAAGGATGAAAATACACCCTCACTATTTTCAGCCGCACCCACTTGGAATTCATTGCCGGATGCCATCAAGGAGTAGTAATACCCTGTCAGGAGCTAAGAGGATAAATACATAAAGTGGACCATGCCATGATAGGGAAGGGACCAAGACGTTCCAAATTTTACCAATGTTTTTCATACCCTTTGCACAAAGTTGGGTATCAAGGATTCTAAGCGAAATTTGGTACTCAAATACTACAACTGTCTACACAGATACATCCAAGATGAGATGGAGTTCTTGGACATCTCCTCACTCGGCATGACGTACCAATACACTGTCAAGATTGAGAAGAAGTTTAAACAAAAGAAAAGAGACTTTGGATATGTGAATCCAAAGCAAGGGAAAGGCACCCCCAAAGCATAGAGAAAAGGACAAAGCCAAGGCGGGGCGACCTAGGAGAACCTGGTGAAGCTGCAAGAAAAGAAAAACATCCCGAAGAAAAATAAGGACACAGGAAAATGGTGTGAGTTCCATAAGAGCTCCACTCACAACACAAGTGACTGTCAGGCCAGGCAGTCACTGGTGGCTGAGCTGAAGGCTTCTGAATCAGACGCATGTTTCAACTCTGAGTTAGAACCCGACAAGGGAAATGAAAAAAGGAAGAATATCATTGATGCAAAGCTCAGTGCCACCATGCCCACCATCAGGATCCAAAAGAATGAGCCTGAATATCCAAAGGAGGGGGAACACCTCTTCCACTCACATATGTGGGTGAAGGGTTCTCCGCCGCAGGTCATTGTTGACAATGGAAGCCAAATACCTCATTTCGACAGAGGTTGTGAAGCGGCTGGGTCTACTAACTACAACACATCTGTAGTCGTACACCATCGGGTGGCTTCACCAAGGATGAGATCTCCATGTCAGCCAACAGTGCTACCTTCCCTACAACATCAAGCCCTTCACAGATGAGGTACTGTGTGATGTTTCTCCTCTTGAAGTTTGTGATGTATTATTAGGAAAACCATACTTGTGTAAGTGACATGTTGTATATGAGTTCAGACCTTTCTCTATGATTATTAATTTGGGCAATAAGTTCTACAGGATTATTAGTTAGGGCTTTCATTGTACCAGCCTAGCCTGGACTGGATGGCTCAGAGCTGAGTCACGAGAATGACCCCCGCCTATCACCATCTCTTTGATCTCTACAAAGAAATGCAGTAAGATCATTTCACAGACCAAAAAAATTGTTTTCCTTATGATTCACCCTAAGAGCAAGAATAATGTTGTGGTCACGGTTTCCAAACATGGCTCCTCCGCACAATAGTAGATGGATATGGTCGTGGAGGAGTACAGAGACATTTTCGCCTCACCTACGGGTGTACCTCTACACTATCAGGTCAAGCACTCCATCAATCTGACCTTGGGCACGTCACTTACCAATGGAAAAATCTATCGACACTATGTTCTAGAGAACGTTGAGATCAAGAGGCAGATTCAGGAGCTGTTGCAAAAAGGGAACATCAGGCCAAGCTCATCACCCTATGGGAGCCTGATTGTATTGGTACAAAAGAAGGATGCGACCTAGAGACTCTATATTAACTATCGAGCGCAGAACAAGATCACTGTCTGAAATAGGTACCCAATCCCAAATATTGATGACCTTCTAACCAACTTAAGGGGGCCAAATATTTTAGCAAGATTTACTTGAAGTTTGTTTATCAACAAGTTCCTATCAAACTCTCTAATGTGTGGAAGACTGCCTTCAAATCCAAGGAGGGCCTTTTAGAATGGTTGGTCATGCCTTTTGGGTTGACGAATTCCCCCGAAACCTTCATGATATTGATGGACAACATCTTGTGACCATTCACCAATGAATTCATGGTGGTGTATTTAGATGACATCTTTATCTTCACCTAGAGTTGGGAAGAGCACCTCCACCATATTTGACAAGTCCTCCAAACCCCGTGATCACACAAGTTGTGTGCCAATCTGAATAAATGCACTTTTGGCATGACCCAAGCTCAATATTTGGGGTACATCATTGACGAGTAGGGTGTGCATGTGGACCCAACCAAGATACAAGTCATTCATGATTAGCCTACCCCAATTGCTCTAACAAAGCTCTACATCTTTTTGGGCCTTGCCAATTTCTACCATAGGTTCATGCTGGGGTTCTGTCATATCGCTTGGCATTTAAGTCAAGTCACCAAGGGCAGAGTGAAAGAAAACTTATTTTTGTATGAAACCCAATGTAAGGCATTTTCTGAGTTGAAGCAACACCTCCACTCTACACCAATGCTCACATTACCAGACTTGCAACAACCATTTGAGTTTGAGACAAATGCCTCCAACTATGCTATTGGTGAAGTTCTTACTCTTTGAGGGCATCCAATGGCTTACCATAATGAGACACTTTTAGACACAGTCCGAAAGAATCCCATCTATGACAAATAAATGTATTCCATTATGCAGGCCCGCCATCAATGGAAGCATTACATTACGGGGAATGAAACGATCATCCACACAGACCACTGACCCCTACAGTTCATACAAACATGAGGGAAAATGCAAGATGATTGCCATCAGAAATGGTCCACATACCTACAACAATTCCATTTGAACATTAAGTACATGAAGGGAAACACCAATAATGTTGTAGAATACCTCAATCGACCACTAGTCATGGCGTTGATCACTGTGCTCGACTCTTGTGGGCATGAGTCTTTGAGGTGGCTGCATCTTTACAAGAGTGATCCAGAATTCAACAACGCATACCAGACACTCCTGAAAGGTAATCAAGTTCCAAATTTTCACCTACAGGATGCATTGTTATGCCACTTGGGACACATCTATGTTCCTTCAAGCGAGCGTTCCAAGATGATTTCGGAGTAGTGAAAATAGTGGCAGTATTGCAGAAGTATTTTTATTGGCCGAAACTTTGTCAGGATGTTGGGAGTTACATTGAATCTTGCACTCCTTATGCCATTGCCAAACCAAGCATCAAGAAGAAAGGACTATATACTCCTATGCTTACTCCTAGTCGACCTTGGGAATCCATATCCATGTATTACATGTCGGGCCTTCCTTCTACTAAGCACAACAATGAATGTGTTTTCGTGGTTGTTGATAGAATCTTTAAATTGGCCATTATGGTGGCCTGCAAGAAGAGTATTTGATCTAAAAATGGGGCTCTTAGGCTTCTTGTCTAACTTACAAGAACCTCTCCCACTTCCAAATCTTTAAATTTCCCAAGTCTTAATGATTAACTAATGCAGAAATAGGAAATGCTTGGAAATATGGGTGTATGCTTGTATTTGTTTTCAGCTGATTATTTACTTTCAAATCTGTTGTTTGTGCTGATATGGGAAGGTACTTAAAATGATATATAAATTCACATAACAGTAGTTAGTGTAGCAGCAAAAACAAACACATGAGACAACAATATAATGTGGAGTTCACCCTGATATCTTGGGTTACATCTCCTTGAGCTCTAATCAACTTGATTAGGCTCTCTGGGATTATGGAAATAGTTCTTTTACAAGTGCCTAAACTTAACTCCAATGTTTTATACAGGAACATTGGGCTCAGAACACCATCTTATCCCTTGGCTCTTGGAGCTCTTCGGCTTTCTAGCTTTGGCTCTTGCTCTGGCTGTGGCTCTGACTCTAGCTCTAGCTCTGTGGCTTTGGCTTTGGCTTTGGCTTTGGTTCTAGCTCTCAGCTCTCACTTCTGGTGCTTGCTTTGGCTCTTGGCTCTTGGCTCCAGCTATTTTCTCTGGCTCTCTAAGCTCTTTCTCTCAGCCTTTTTCATGCCTCTGTGAGTTGCTCGACTTCCAAGCAACTCCAAAAACAATATGCTGCTATCAATTGAACTCTTTGGTTTCTGCACATTTAGCGTCTTCTCGCTGTTTGATTCTTCTTCTTTTCTTTTTCTTCCTTTTTTTTTTTTTTTTTTTCTGCCTATTATAGTGAGCTCTTACTCTAGCTTCCCTACTTCTAGTTCTGCTTACTGCTTCTTCAGCTGCTCTCTTATTCTCCCCTTTTACTCTCTATCTGTTCGTGGCTATTAGAACCATTCCGTTCCTCGATGGTTCATTTCCTCTTCCGCCCCTTCGGTTCACCTACTGTTGTTCGGTTGGAGTTCCCTGCCTTTGCGTCATCGCCATCGTCCATAGGGAAGTGGCCATTTGTCCTATCACGAACTGCATCGACTCTTCCTCGATGGTTCAGTAATCCAATTGCACTGTGCAATGACTCATCCGCCAACTCAGCAGTCAGATCAGACTTCAAACTCTTTGTACCTGTTTGAAAAGATGCCAACAACAATTGTTAACAACAACAGACATTCAGACAACAACTGCATGGGCTAACTCCTGCTTCAACAAAGAAGCAGATTTCACATCTTATGAACCCCTCGATGTCTTACATTTGCATACAAATGACAAGCCAATAAAACACGCCTTTACAACAAATGACCCTCCAAGTTGAGCATGTAGGAAAAAGACCTTTAGGACTATTTTCCAAAAGATGAAACACTTCATCATTATCTCCATTTTGGAGACCAAGTTAACTTCTCCCAAGCCAGCATCACATGCATCTCATGCTCAGGCATGCATTCCATCTATCAACTTTCACTTAAGTACACTATACTTCCGAAGCTGAAATGAATATATTGTTGCAACAATAAAGTGAGTTTCCTACTCAACTTCTTTCTATCTACCATTTTGGTAAGATTCTGCAACTTGCATTTATTCCATGAAGAAATGCAAACAGATGCATCACTAGACATGCAGCCTTAATTGGATAAGAATTCTAACCATTTCTTACCAATCCATTTCAAAGGTCCCTCCTTTGTTTGCACATCAGCATCAATATGTGAATCATCCTGAACCACATCAATCATGGAATCTTTATCTCCATTCCTACCATTTTTTTTTTCCACTTTCTCCTTTAGCTTTGGTGGAAGCAGTGATGGATTCAAAGTCCAACACCTTTCAGCAAGATTCCCTTGCTTATGGTAGTAAGTGCAACACATGTGCATCCTTTTGACAACATGATTTGCCTTGTCCTGTGGACCTTTTGCTGCTTGCTTCTTTTCCTTTAGAAGTTTCCTATATGTGGCCATCCTCTTCCAATATCTAGAAACAAATGGTTATCCAAACCACAAAAAGAACATGCAATTCTTTTTCCATGCTATACAAAATCAAAAGGAATGTGTTTAGAACCAGATTTATACCTACCTCTTTCACCTTTATTGCCTTCATGAGGAGGTGAAGAAAATGAAGAAGTAGCTTCCTTTGGAACAATATCACTTTCTTCAAGGCTTTCAGATTTTCCACAACTCTCTGGTTCAAGTATGTGCTCCTGAACACCTGCATCATGTGAATGATGTTTCGAGCTATTACATTCCCCCTAAACACAATCCTCACACTGCTGGAGTAGAGGACCTGCAATGAAAATCCTTTTTGGAACTATTTCAATGGCCTTCATAGCAGCTTTGGAACTCTCTCCATAAGACTATCCATAGCCAAGACCCAAATACTTAGGCCTTTCCTCAACCATTATTGGCTCAACAATACCTTGTGCATATTTTCCCAATCCTTTTCCTTCATAGCCCATCTTGGACATTAGCTTGGAACCTGTGCCTCTGGTATGTTTTTCAAAAGAACCAATATAAGAATTCTTAGAAGAATTTGAATACAAACAGGAATGGTTTACCTCTTCTTCAAGCTGATACTTGGCCAAGGCTTCTTTTGCAACAAAGAGTTGTGACTCCAACTCATGCATCCTTTTTAGGTTCATACTTTCAATATGAAGTTGCCTCTCCATTTCCTGCAATTTGTCAGAAAGCATCTGCTTCTCTTCCTCCATGGAATTCAATTGCTCTCTAAGTGTGCTGCTCTTCATTCTATCCTCATACATTTCTCTCACCATATCCATCATGGTGGACAAGTCTTGCTTCATGTCTCCATTAAAGGAACTTCAGGAGCAAGAATAATTTGAGAACTCACTTGTAGAAGTTGTCATTATACCATTGAACAAAAGAACTCCAAACAAGATTAATAAAGAGCTTATTCAATAGCCTTTTGCAACAAACCTCTTGTGCTTCAAGGATTTCCTTGAGGTCCTTTGGGATAGAAGAGTGCCTTCAGCCCTTCTTCCTTATTATCGTTCCTAAACTGAGCTATCAATAGCTTTCCCTTCACCTTTGTAAACTCAAGCAATAATTAGTCTGCAACCAAGCATACAATCAATGAGGCAATCAATCCTTGACTGTCAAAACACATTTCAGACAAGCAATCTTTGCCCTGTCAATCAAGCATTTTGTTACAACCTCCTTTGCAGGTGGGGGTTAATCAATCTACTGCTCCGATACCACTTGATCTAAAAATGGGGCTCTTAGGCTTCTTTTCTAACTTACAAGAACCTCTCCCACTTCCAAAGCTTTAAATTTTCCCAAGTCTTAATGATTAACCAATGCGGAAATAGGAAATGCTTGGAAATATGGGTGTACGCTTGTATTTGTTTTCAGCTGATTATTTACTTTAAAATCTATTGTTTGTGCTGATATGGGAAGTGTTTGGTCAATTTAGTGTGTTCTAAATTGCTATATGAATTGTCAATCCGGGTGTCATAAACTGTTGAAGTGAAGTGCACTATCTATGCAAGATAACCATTTTCTTATTTCCTTGTCGTTTTTAGTTTTTGGTTTGTTTTTGGATTTATCTTCTTGTTAATTCCCTAATGTGAAATGGTGTGTGAGATGGTGATTCTAGTAATCAAGTATGGACAATTGTATTCAATGAATAATTTCCAAACTTCAAAGTGTTCCAAAGGTGTTCAAACTTTACAATGATGAAATCAAGATGTGCCTAGATTCTAATTAACAAAACAGTGAACTATGACTATGGAACCCAGTATCCTTGCTACCGTTATAAAAAAAAAGAGAAAAGACTGAACTCAAAGCAAATTAAAGATTGAAATCAAAGCAATTTAAAGATTAAAAGCAAAATAAACTAATCATATCACATCAACTCATTTTTTACCCCTCACCATTTGACTCGCTCTGGCTATAGGAAGTAGTCATACACAAATTGAATGATCAGATATCTAAGTTGCATGAAACAAAACTGAGATTAAGCTACACATTCACTCTACAATCCCTCATCATTTGGTAACTGAAAAATGATATGAATAGTCTAATCACTAACTTTCAGAAAAGTAAATGAACAAAGCAAAACTAAGAATTAAGCAATGCTGGAATTAAAACCAATAAAACAAATCAACAGTAGGACAAGATAACCCCATTATGTCATTAGTCATAAAAAATTATATGTACCACCCAGCCTTCCTATTAGAACCTGAAATGCAAACACTGATCAGTTGACAATCAAAGAGACTTATGAACAACAAATGACATAAACCATGAGCAAGTTAATATATACAGCAAGTATCTATGGTATCAAGAGCGTAAAATGAAGAAAAACATAAAACTATACATCAACTATAGGACCTTGGTGTACAGGGGCCCTCTGTACCCTCGGTCAGTCAGAACCAATCACGAAATTGAATGCAAAATCAGTGTCTTCTCATATATTGCAAAGCAGTTATGAAATAGAGACTAAGTCTCGGCTCAAAGGCTCTTACAACAGTCAAGTTTTACACACAACAACTAACTAGCTATACGCATATAAAGATGCGTTATTTATAGCAGAAAATACATAACAAACTAACATGGCCTGGGCTGGTAGCCAAGCACATAAAAGACAAGAACCTGAATTATAGCAGCATGGTAGCCGTGGGCAGTAAATCCAAGAGATGGTTTGTTGGATTCGGTCGATGAGCAGTCCCTAGGTGTTAATACACCTCCTAAAACTCAGGACCTTGCCACGTAATCCTCCTCATGCTGAAAACAGAGCCGTGCCACTGCTTAACTCCTTGTGTTGACCACCGTTTGACCGACCTTGACCGTGGGCTTCTGTGGATGATTTGGCCGAACCAAGGGGACATGTTCCATGTCCACCTCCTTTATAGCTTGCCCATGTGGCTAAGTACTTCAATAGACACCTGTAGCATACAGTTTAAGAAAAAGGCTGCGGAAACTGATTCTGGCTACGGAAAGTGACAGATTTCGCAGTTGGTTGAACAAAAATCTAAATCAAACAGCAGTCACAAAACATATTTAGGAAACCATTTATATACTCATTTTAAACTATTATGCAATGATTTGATAGCTTAGAGGTTCAGGTAACTAGAGAAAAAGGCTAAAAAGGGATGTAGGGAAGGTGTAAGTTTGGGACTCAACATACCCCCACTATGAAGGTGTTGCATGTCCTCATGCAACCAAAATTTAGTCATCTCCCTTTAGTCTATGTATTCTGAAGCCTCTGCTAAGACATCCAGTCCTCTCCTCTTCTTTCTTGGTGCTACCACCATCTTAGGTTTCCTTATCAAACATCTAAACTTGAGATTGATTAATTCCCTGCTCAATTTTCTGCATTTCTTCTTTAGTTTCTTGTTCTTCTTCTGCCACAAACCCATATGTAACATGGTATTATCATGAATAATTTTTTCCACTTTGCTTTTCTCTTTTAATGCCTCATTTTCTTGTTTGATGTGCCTGTTTAGAACCTCCAATTCAAACACTTGTTGTTTCAAAGCTTGAACCTGTGCATCTTGTGTCATGTGAGGAAGAATGGATGGTGTGCTCGGGCCTGCAGCTGTCTTCTCTAAAGATTCGAGGTAGTCATATACCTCTTGCTGTTTTGGATCAATTTCAGGTGTTTACCTTGGGCTGGCTTCAAAGTCTTGTTGAGGAGGAGGTCTGTCTTCTAGTTCTAGCCGAGAAGGGCTTTTATTATCATCGGAAGGGCTGGCTTCAATATTAGGCAGAGGATGAGGTGGACTATGGCCCGCTTGAGGTTTCTCAGGTGTTTCCCCACCCAAGTCAATGAAGTGGGGTCCTTTTACTTGTGTTCTCCTCCACTTTCCTTTGAGTCTGCTGCTCCTTCTTAAGTAGTGTGGGCTAGTACTTCCCTCTTCCATAATTTGTTTCCCTTTTTCTTCCTTCTTAGCTATGGCAGCTTGTTTTTGGAGGTGCACTAGTCTCTCAGATAGCACTTGATAATATTCCTCTATAGATGGTTATGGTGATTGATAAACATCTTGTAAGTTCCTCTTTCCCTTCAACTTTCTCTACTTTTTGTCCTTAATTCTTTCTTCCTTTTCTTTTTGAACAATTTCTTTAGTTTTATCAATAGGAGAGTCTTGGATTATGACACTTTTTCCTTTTCTCCTACTCTTTCTCGGTGCCTTTGGTGTACTGCTTCCCGGGGCTTCAGATTGTTCTTAAAAATAGTTTCTCACTAGAAACCTCTCTAAAGTATCTTTGTTTCTTTTCAACTGGTCTTCAACTAGAATCCTCACGAGTCCATGGTGATATAAATGAGGATCTATATCTCCTATGTTCTTTTGGACTGTATTACTCATCTTTTTCAAACTCAACAGTAAGAAATAGGGCAAATTAAGAGCTTGTTTCTCCAGAAAGTTCATCAAGAGCCTAGTGTGATACATGCACATCGTACCAAACCGACCTTCACAAGTAATAAATTTTTGAATGATTAATAGTAGGCCTGCCCATTCTTCTTTCAGTGCATTAACAGGAATCCCTCTTGTAAATACAGTAACGTCCATACCTGGGTTACGCAATATGACTCTCCATGCTTGCTCATCTAGACTTTTGTTTTTAAACCAACGCTCACCTTCCCGGAGAAAATATGTAGCTGCTGCAATTAAGGCCTCAGTGACCGTGAATTTCAGGTCTCCAATCTCCACCACCTGGTCATTGAAAGACCTTGCAAAGGCTTTCGTGACTTCCTTATTATGGCCTTTGAATTTATGGATGAAACAAAGCCATTTGGCTTTCTTCAGGAATTCCATTGCCTGAGGGTACCCTTCTAAAAATTTAAGCCCTTCCGGATCTGCCCTCAGTAGCCGTCCCATCTTCCTTTGCTAAAAATTCTTCTCTGAAATTCAACTGCGTATTGTATGAGGGTTTTATCAGAGGTAAGACGGTTCTGTTTGTGGAAGAAATGGCCGAATTGGAAAATGGATAGGGGAATTGGGATGTTCAGGAGTTGTAAGCGGAACAAGGGATGAGCAGCCATGATAGAATGGAGGCATATGCTAATGAAGTGCAGCTTTAACACAAGTGAAATGGCGTCGGAATTTTGAATTAAACGGCTGCGTGAGACGTTACACGTTGATAAAATGACTGCACAAAGTACGGTGGAGAGGAGCCGTATTCACATAGGTCATGTCTCATGAATACAAGTGGAGTGCGGGAGTGTAGTTCATCTATGAGTTGAATCCGAAAAATAATCATGAGACCATTTAGGGAGTAAATATATACTTTATGGAGTGAGGTCGTGGAATGGTAGTGGAGCTATCATGATAATCATTGCACATAGTGAGCTTTAATGGTTCAATGACTATGCAAATTTGTGCCTTTAATTGCTATTTGAAATAAATTTTTGACCATACCTTTAGAATCCTTGTCTTTGTTGTCCAGTAGCCCTGACTCAATTGCTCCCTGTTGATGTCTGTAGATGCTCCATATCCATGTCTTCATGCTTGGTCATACCTGCATTTTTATTTTATTGCACTAACACCTTGACTGTAAATTTGAAAAACAGAGTGGTGGCTGCGGAAACTACTTCTGGCTACAGAAACTGATTCCGGCTGTGGAAACTTGGCACAGCAACCACTTAGTTAAACAAAGATAGTTAGACAATAACTATCTGAATGGAAATGATCATGGGAAAAAAAAAACTTTTATTGATGGAATGGAATGGATGAGATGGAGTGAAATGAAGTGAGTGGAGTGAAAATGGAAACGAAATGAAGTGAGATGAAGTGAGTGGAGTGAAAAATGGAAATGATAAAGAAAGGAAGATTTTTTTTTTTTTGGAAAATATAGAGTGTTAGGTGTCCCTAATTTTCACTCTACATTTTCTGTATAAGACTGCCAATCAGAGATTTGTTTTCAAGCTTATACATTTTTTATTTATTTATTTTATTTTTTTAACAGAAAGGAACAAAGGCTAGGTTGGTGGGGAAGAAAGATTCTTCTTCACCAACCTTATTGCAAAATTCTCTTGAAACATTTTGACAAATTCTTCTTTTGAGAGTGGCTTATGATAAATATTTAATCTTTAATTATTCTTACCGATCCATTGTTAAAGACTTTATCAATCTCATATGGCCCAAGCCAATGAGTCTGAAATTTTCCTTTGAAGTCTTTAAACTTGGAATCAAATAGTAGTGCCCAATCTCCCTCTCGAAACTTTTTCTCTTTGATAGATCTGTCATTCCACTTAGCTCTTTGATATTGAACTAGATCAGTTCTTAAAATTGCTTCTTGTCTAATCTCATTTATTTAATTCAATTGCTCCATTCTGTGTTTTTGAGCTTCCGATAAGTCCATCCCCAACTAAACTGCCATCTTGAAAGTTTTAACTTGAAATTCAATGGGGAGCAGGACATCTTTCCCATAAACAAGTTCATAAGGAGAATGTCCTGTTGTATTCCTCCATGTAGTTCTATAGGCCCATAAGGCTTCAGGAAGCCTTTCAACCCAATCTCTTCTATGTAGATGAATAGTCTTGGTGATGATACTTTCAATGACTTTGTTTGTAGACTCCACTTGGCCATTTGCTTGCGGATGGTAAGGAGTAGATTTCCTGTGCTTGATCTTGTATTCTTCCATCAACTTCTCCATCATGTTGGATGCAAATTGACTTCCCTGATCTGTCACAATTTCTCTTGGGACACCAAAGCGAGTAAAAATATCCTCATAAAGAAAGTTAACAACTAAATTTTCAGTAGCAGAAAGTAATGCTTTGGCTTGGCTTCCACCCATTTAGTGACATAATCAGTGCATACCAATATATACTTCATTTGCTTAGATGGTGGATTAATAGGTCCAATGAAATCTAAAGCCCATTTTTCAAAGGGTTCAATGAGTACGTGAGGTTGTAATGGCATTTCATTTGAAAGAGTCAGTTTCCATACTCTTTGGCAGCTGTCACACCTTCTGACATATTCTTTTGTGTCCTTGAAAAGGGAAGGCCAATAATATCCTAAAGAAAGGATTTTACAGGCCATCCTTTTGTTAGCAAAGTGTCCACCGCATGGCTCATCATGACATGCCTTGAGGATGTCAGGCATTTCATCTTCCCGAACACATCTTCTGATCACACAATCTGGCCCTGTTTTAAACAATTCATTAGAAATCCATGAATATTTTGAACTCTCCTGAATAAGTTTTCTTCTTTCACTAGGAAATAGATGTGGAGGAAGTTTCCCTGTAACCAAATAGTTAGCAATATCTGCATACCAAGGAGTCTTAGTAGTTACTACAAACAAATATTCATCTGGAAACTTATCCTCTACATGAGAATTTTCTTTAGTATTTTGGATCCTAGACAAGGAATCAACTACTGTATTTTGTTTTCCTGGTCTATCCAACACAGTAATATTGAATTCTTGTAAAAGTAAGAGCCATCTTGTAACTCTGCCATTAGTAACAGGTTTGTTCAT
>APFE030480725.1:164084-185663 GCA_000404065.3 Pinus taeda | reverse complement strand
TCAAACAAAATCATAAATAAACAAATAAATAAGTTAAATAAAAGTATTAATTTCACTCACCTGTTAAATTAATTAATATATAAAAATCTCAACAATAAAATAAATAAATAAATTGAATGAATAATTAATTTAATAAATTAATTTAAAAAAGCATTCAAGCCGACATTCTGCTTATCCTAAAAAATTTATCCCCATTATTATTTATTTCCTTCTAAGCAGCTCTTCTTGATCATCATTCGTAAGTCTTGATGATGGATCCCAGTTGGGATTTGAAACGTTGGCATAAAAATGTTCACACTGTGGGTTCTCCGGTAACTGATTCAAAAGATTCTTATTAAGTTTTTGTTTTTTGATTTGGCTAATCCGATACCTTGTGGATAATAGTTGGCTGAATATTTCAATTTGAAACCTCTTTTCAAAGCAAATTCTACCATAGTATTTCCAGAAAAATAAGATGCATTATCAAACATTAAAGTTGTGGGGAGGCAAAACCTAGTAATTATGCACTGATCAATAAAATTTGTAATACTTTCTATATTAGCTACCTTTAATGTGATAGCCTCTACCCATTTCGTGAAATAATTAGTAGCTATAAGAATGTATTTGTGTTGCTTGGAAGAGTTAGGAACAATCTCATGAATTATATCTAATCCCCATTGTTCAAATGGTTGTTGGATATTGACTAGCTGCAAACAAAATGCTGGTTTCTTTTCTCTTCCAGCTGTAGTCTGAAAAATTTTCCATTTTCTTGCGTAGTCATGTCCATCCTTGAACAATGTTGGCCAATAATAACCTACATGTAAGATTTTATGAGCTGTGGTACTTCCTCCGAAATCACCTCCAACTGCTCCATCATGTAACTCCTGCATAACCCTTTTAGCTTCAAGTTTCTCAATGCATCTTAATAAGACTTAATCATAATTTTTTCTAAATAATACATCATCAACAAATTGATACTGATTTAATTTTAATCTTAAAGCACGTTTTGTTTTGTAATTGAGATGCATAGGAGCATATCCATTCTTCAAATAAAAGTTCAAATCAACATACTATGATTGTGTATCATTGAGGCTTACCTATGATATTTTTACTTCACTACCTTGGTCTTCTTCTATTAATAAGTGGGAAGCTCCAGTTAACATCCTGCAAAAACCTTGGCGCCTAACAATTTTAGCTGGGCATATTTCTACATCATATTCTTGAAGTGCAGTGACCCAATTGGCTCTTTTCTCCCCCACTTCTCTTTGAATCAAAAGTTTCCTTACTGTAGGGTAAGGTACTATTATCTTTGTATGTTTTTTTGAGGCGAATGGTCTAAAATATTTCAAGGTTTTAAAGATAGTAAAAGCTGGTTTCTCAACAACTTAGTAGTTTAACTTGACACCTTGTAAATTTGAACTAAAAAAAAAGATAGGTGCTTCTATGTTTTGATCATTTAGTTGTGTTAAAACTATCACATATGATGTATCATATGAAAAAGTGTACAACACAAAAGGTTTGGGAAAGTCTGGAGTGGTTAAAGGAGGAGCATTGATGATGGCCCTTTTGGTTAACTCAAATGACTCTCTTTCATTTTTACCCAATTTGAAGGCTGCATTGTTTCTTATCATTGATTGGAGGGGTAAAACAATCTGTTAGAAATTTGGAACAAATCTTTCTACAAAATTGATCTGGCCTAGGAATGATTGCATGGTATTTTTGTTATGTGGGAGAGGAATCTTTTCAATTTCTTGGATTCTATCAGGATCAATATAAATCCCTTTCTTGGACACTATGAACCCAAGAAGCTTTCCTTCTGCTAAAGAAAAGTATGACTTTTTGGGATTCAAAGAAATGCCATATTTCTTTCAGCTTTCAAAAATATTCTTTAGGTCCGTCAAATGATTTTTTTGTTCCTAGAGTAGACTTTAATGTCATATAGGTAAATAACAACTGATTTATTAATTATACCATTAAAATCAATATCCATGGCATATTCGAATGTAGTACCCGCATTGATAAGTCCAAAAGAAATCTTCTAATAAGCATATGTTCCCTAGCTGGTCCTAAATTTCGTCTTTAACCTGTCATATACATGTACAAGGATCTGATTGTATCTCGAAAATCCATCTAGAAAAAACATTAAATCAGAAGCTGCAACTGCTTGCAATATTTGTTCCATGGTAGGCAAAGGAAAATCATCCTTTTGACAATCTCTATTCAGGTTTCTAAAATCAATACAAATATTAATATTGACATTCTTTTTCTTTACTCAAACAATATTCAATAACCATTTTGAGTGTCTAACAAGAAAGATTATCTTTTCTTTAAGAAGTTTTTTCAACTCAAATTTGATTTGACTTTCAAGGTTTGGATGAATCTTTCTTAGCTTCTATTGAACTGGTTTCTCATTAGAAGTCATTGGTATAGTGTGTTGAATTACAGAGGAATCATAGGTCTTGAGATATGAATAATCCTAGGAAAAGACACTCTTATATGTTTTCAACACCTTGATGAATGATATCCTTTATTTAGGTGATAAGCCAAGACCTAGGTGGAAATTTGGGGTTTTTCAGTTGTACCTAGGTTGACCACTTCAAATCTCATAGTAGAACTCTGAGTCTTGGTAATCTTCTTAAATCTATCTTTCAAATCATAGAGATCTTCGATTTTGACTACAGATTTTGGAACTGGGTTTTGATCTTGTTTATGGTTGATTTGGAAGTCGTGCTCATGTTCGTTTACAATTTGTTCCTCATAAGATCATTTTGATGTAAGGAAATGGATTATATTAGCATCATTATTAAACACTCTCCAATTTCTTACATTATCAGGAATGGGTGGTATATAAACTAACTCTATTGAAAATCTATCTGGAATAAATTCTTCTGAAGGTATAAGTTTGGATGCTACATTGGCAAGTAAGTCAGCACTTGCATTTTGTAATCTCAGGAATTAAGAAATGTTAAAAGCAGTGAAACAAAAAGTAAGATTCTGGGCTAAAGTTTGATAATGTTTGAGATGCCCAAACATGCAATGAATTGTGTTTCTTACCTATTTAATAACTATTTCTAAGTCTCCATATACTTACAAATACTTGACATTAAGGCAAATGGATTTGTACAGGCCTTGAATCAAAGCTTCATATTCTGCAATATTGTTAGTGCATTGAAATTCAAGTCTATAGGCTAACATGGTTTTTTCTCCTTGCAGGTTGATTAAGATGCATCCTGCACCTGCGCCATATTCAAACTTGGAGCCATCAAAATAAAGGGTCCAAAAGAGTGAATTATTTACAACTTTATCAACTATATCTACACACTTAGAAGCATTTGTTTGTGACAAATTTTTTTTTGAGATATTACAACATTATCTAGAAAGGGATATCTTTGAGCATTAAAGGATCCAAAGAATGACTGAGCTGAGTAGTTTCCAATAATGTTATTATTGAAATCTACAAGTTCATTGCTTCCCTCGAGATCAATGGTTGTGTACTTCTTGAATTACTCATGGTCTACTCTGATTTTGGTTTGGTTTACCATTGTTTGGCAACCACATGTGGGATCAATTAGTTACAAAGTATCTGTGCAACATTTTA
This sequence comes from Pinus taeda, assembly GCA_000404065.3. NCBI lineage: Eukaryota > Viridiplantae > Streptophyta > Pinopsida > Pinales > Pinaceae > Pinus > Pinus taeda. The sequence continues at coordinate 182,086 of APFE030480725.1, read as the reverse complement.
GACCAATCCCTACTTAGAATTAAACCATAAAATTCAGGGATATCAGCCACTAGAATATTGATTATCTGTGAACCTTTTGGATTAGAGGAAATCCTTATTGAAACTGATGCTATCTCTCCAAGTACCTCTACTTTAGTTCTATCCAGTTGAACTATGTGTACAACGGATTTTTGAGATGTAATATTCAATTTGGTGCACATAGTTCTTGGGATAATATTGAAGAGGCTCCTGAATCAACAAGACAATTATGGACATTTCTATTGAAAATCTCATAAGTAAGAAGAAATAGAGGTGTATGAGAGATAGACCTATCACCTATCAAAACTAAATCTGAGGGATTTACTTTGTTTGAAGATGGAGGTTTTCACATATCATAAGCAACTTGAGTGACCATGTTGGATGGAATAGGGGCTATAGGAACTGCTTTTAACTCTCTTATTAATATTTTTTGTTGTTGTTTAAGTTTAGTCAGCTCATGTAATGAAATATTCACCCTCGTCTTTTTCATATCATCGACTATGTTATATTCCATTATATCTGAGATTACTAAAGTTTTGGAAGTAGTTGGAGGATCTAGTGGAATAGAATCAGTTTGAGTAGTCTTAGATTTCTTACTTACTATCTTCTCCATTATAGGAGTAGCAGTTTTTTGTTTCTGAATTGTTGTAGACATATCAGGAGAGTTTTTACTTCTTGTTGTTACTGGCATAGCTTGTGCTTCCTCTTCAGTTGGAAGAATGCAGTCCCACATTCTATTTAACTCAATTTCTTCTTCAGTTTCAACTTCCTCTTCTGTTGGGGATTCTTCTTCTGTTTCAGGATCAGACTAAGCATTAGAGATGATATTTTGAGGCTGAGATGTAGGAGAAGGATTTCTCTTAAATGAGCGAAAAGGTTTATTGCAAGCAGATAATTCTGCAACCCATTTCTTGATTTCGACCATTTCATTGGAGGTGGTCTTTAACACTTTTTGAATTCAAAAGGGTCCTTTGGGGTTTTCTTTTTTGAATCATCTTTGAATGTTACTCTCTTTGATTTTCTTTCATCTGTCTGTGACCTCTTTTCTAAAGCAATGATTCTTCTTTCTACAGACAGTGCTTCCTTCATGTTTTCTACAAGGGTAGCCTTATTGGCTCTATCTACAAAAATTACGATATTAGAAGGGAGGGAGGATATGTAGCATTCTATTTTAACATCAATCGCAGGTTTAGAGGAAGCATGGATTTTGTTTAGTAACTTGTTAAATCTGGAATTGAAGTATTTGATCCTTTCATTTGAATTTTCTTTTAAGTTGGAAAGATCGTTGATTAAGGATGCTATGGTCCTATCATTACCAAACTTTGCAAGAAATACTTCTTGAGAAGTATCCCAGTCACTTATTGAGCCTACTGGAAGGGGAAAATACCAAGATCTAGCAGATCCTTGGAAAGTATAAGGAAACAGTCTAGTTACAACATCTTCATGTGTAACTCCATTAAGATTCATGGCTAGCATAAAGTTATTTAGATGTTCTTCATCAGGAAGACCATCATCAAGATTGTACTTAGGTAACCATTTTTCTGGGTTTGCTGGGAGAGCATTTGAATTAGCAACTAGAAAAAACCAAGATTTTTCCAAGGTTGAGTGGGTTGATTGGCCATAACTTGAGTGGGAGACTGGAAAGATGGGAAGGCTGGTCCAGAAGTAGGTATAGATGGCGAAGAACTTACTAGTGGGTTAGTACTACTAGTAGCCATACTAGTTGGAGAAGTGGAATGTTGAGAAGAGGTGGATTGAGTAGAAGTGAATGGAGAAGTGAATGGATGGAAGGGTGATGTGATCTCACTGGTATCCAATTCAGATATTGATGTGATAAATTTCTTACATCATGGAGGGATGGGAAACTCAAAAGGAGTTACTCCAAGCCTTTCACTTTGCAATCTAGTTAATACACCAGTTTCTCGTAATAAGGAAGTAACACTTTCTTCAGAAGCTTCGAGCCTCTCTAATTTCTCGGTAGAAATGGAAATCTGTTCCAATTTTTGTATCAAAGAGTGAACTTGGGAGACTCAGGAGTGTAATCTAAAGGAGGTGGTTGTCTTACTACTTCAGGAGATGAGGGAGATGTCTCTACAACTTCAAATTTCTCATGTGGAGATTTGGGATGAGATCTAGAAGGTGTAAGAGTTGTGGACAGTTTTTGACTCTTATGAATGTTTATCGATTGATATTTAGGTTTATATGCCATTCATAGTCATATGACCTTCCTTCTAGCACTAAAATGTTGAAGCCTCAAGTTCTACTACTCCAACATGGGGGATAACCACCCAGTCTGGACCTTAAGACAACTCCTTTACCGTTCGAAGTGGTGGCTTCGACTAGGGATGATGGGAATAATTTCCCAGTGTGGGTTTTAAAATGAGAGTGGGTGGTTTTCAAGTGATTGCAATAAGGATAGTGATAACTAAATGGCCTATTCTATCATGCAAATCCCTAGCTAACTTAATCTAATATAAAGCAGGGTATTTGTGTGATATGCGTGCTAAAAAGGTATCTATTTGATATGTGATAATAAAGATCAATCACGCATTAAACAGAGGTGATAATGTATAAATATAGTCTCTTTAACTAAATAGTTAGTCAAAGAAATGTATAAACTATATCGCATATATCTGATGATTATATATGAAAATAAACAATTCCAGCTAGGCATCATACAATAGTGCAATTAATGCTTAACGGAAAGAACTTATCTCATATACAATTCATGAAAATGAAGTGTTATCACTAATTAAACAAAAACAAAACTAACCATACAATATAGAAGTACCATATGTGTGAATTTATGCTCATTTGACTAATGACATAGATAAACTCCTTTGTTTAGATCAAATTATCTTCCAAGTATACAATAGTGCATCAACAAAGGAAAGTAGTCTAATAATTAAAATAAATGATCATGTTCCATAATTTCATAAAAGTATTCACAAACTTATAGAAGTGCATTCTTTGCAAATGTTTTTGATAAAATTCTGGACCCTTCTCTAAATTAATGAGAAGGGTGTCAATATTATTCTAACTAATGTTCAAGAATATATTATACAAAAATCTGAGAAGGTTTGAAACAACCTTCCTCCTAACTATTTAACTAACTCTAAAAATAAAAGGGACTTGATGAGAAGAGGCTATGATGATGACTTTCTGTTTTCCAGCTTCTCTTTTAAATCACATATATCGACCATCGGTGTTCTAAGCTAAACTACGAAAATATCATCTATGAGAGGTGATAGCATCCGCTCAGTTGAATGGAGTAAGTAGTTAAGGGTCATGATTTGGCTGTGTGGCTTGATAAGGTATTTCCAATATGCCTCCCAGTCAGTCTTTGATAATTTTGCAATTTCTTCCCTCTGAATTTCCTCTCTTTCCTTCCAGCTTTTATGCAAGTCATTTAAATCAGGCAGTATTTTCTGGTTGCCTTCTTTCACTAGGTTAGTGGCATACAAAGTGTGGTTTACCATTTTTACTATGTTCTTTGGTACCCCGGCTTCTCTTGCAACTACTAACTCAGCTTGTTTGATCCTCACATCCCAATATATGAATAGAATGTCCTTATGTGTCTCTTCGATCTCAAGCAAATCATCCCTCCATCCCTCTTTTGTTTCTTACCACTCGATGAATTCTGAGATTCTTGTGTTCAAATTAGTAAATTCCGTTCTTTGTTCAATCGCCTTATCTGTTAGCTAGTCACTAGTGATAAGATAAGAAGTGATATGTGACATCTTTTGGAAAAATTGTTCTTGTTGTTTTAATAGGAGGGAATTTAGCTCTAGTGCCTCTTTTATGAATTACTTGATATTAGGGACATATTCATATTTTTCCATGGCCTCTTGCAATTCTTGAACTTGCACTTTCTTTGCAGAAATGTCTGTTTCATGGCTTATCTTTAACACTTCCATATTTTGCTCCAATTGAGCGATTTGTTTGGTAGCTTGCTGGTTCACATTTGCTTTTTCAACTTGTATTTGTTGCTTGAGTTGCATTATCTTCTTGTATTTTTCCCTTAACAAAATAGATATCTTGGTAGCTTTATCCATGGTGGCAGTTGCATATGCCCCGATAAACTGTGACAGTCACGTCAAGTTTTCAGCTGGATTGGGAGGAATATCCTTCCAGACTATTTCCATCAGCTCATTCTCAGGTGGGATCTCAGGTGTCTCTATCCTCCTTCTTTTCCTTTGTCTCCTCACTATATACTTATGGAGTGGGCTATAGAACACATCTAAAGGAGGAATTTCAATCACCTTCAGGAAAATTTCTGATGTGGGCAAAGTAAGAATGATTTCTGTCTGCTGCGAACTTGTCCCTTGCTCATCCATTGGTTCAGACTCTGTAATATTTTGGGTATGCAGGGGAGCGTGATATTCCATGGTTTCCTGAATGTTTGTTGTCTTAGGAGTGTATTGTAGTTTTTTATTGAATTGATATCAATCCTGATCCAAACTACTACTTTTAATCTCAGAACCGATATCTTTAGTTGGGCTTCTCATACCCTACTTTTCGGTTGACCTCCTGTTGGATTTTGTTTTATTCTTGATGTCTTGGGTCCTCGCTGTATCCAATGATTTCCCTGTATCCACTTGAGACTCTATGCGAGAATTAGGTACCTCGCAATTGATAGTCACACTGGGTGTAGGTTTGTACTTGAATTTTAATAAATGCAGCAGAATTATTTCGAGCCTTTTGTTTCTGAACTCCTGAAAGCTTTCAAAATCTTCATGACTCAGATTTTACTTTGCCCACTTGAATGCTTGTTCGAAGGATTCAGCTGACTTTAAAAGGTCTTAAGAATTATTAGCCTCATGGGTATAAGGCTCGATATTTACTGCAGTAGTAATGTTATGTACTAATTTTTTTGGATCAAATTACCTTTTCAACAAAGTATGGAACCTGAGGCTTTCTAAGCTTACTGACTCCTTGACTACATGGTTAAAACTTTCTAATGAAAAGGAACTGCATTGAATAGGAAAAGATGGCCATAATGACTTTTTTCCCTCTTTTCAGGTCTTGGTCAAGCCTTTTCCCACAGTCTGGTGGGCTATTTCTCTTGCTAAAAATTTACCAAAGACATATAAAGGGAGGACATGGGGGTCTGTTGTACTGGAAAAAACCCTGATGTATGTAAACCATCCTTCAACAAAATACTTTCCCACTACTAGAAGGTTTGTAGAGGCTTCTTTGGAAAACCTGGGGGATTTCTTATTAAAAATTAATTGATGCAATGGAAAAATAATGGCATGGCATATTTTATAAAAATGGGGTATATAATGGGATTCCCAAATTTGTTTATGGGTGAGATGGATAGGGAGGGGGTCCTGCAATGTCCATTTCCAACCCATGATTGGAAATTTAGTTCCAAAATAGATGGCATCCATTATGTAGGCATTGAAATAGAATGGAGGAAGGTTTTATGCGAAGCAGGATCTTTTCTGATGATACTTAGTGATTCCAGTGGCTAGATTATCAGATAGGATAGTGGCCCAATTCATAATGTGGGAATTGACATAGGAATCAATCAATGGGATCCATTCTATGGAAAACTTAGCATTATTAGGTAATCCATATAGCCTACATAACATAGTAGCTACATAGTTGTAGTGGTTTGCTAAGGAGGCTACAGGATACATACCTATTTTGTCAAATTAGAACTTGTTCTCCAATACCCTCTAGCCTTGGATCATCTTGAAAGGTTCTTCATTTTTCTTTGCAAAGTTGGTAAGGTATGACTTGTCATATATGTCCTGAGGGTTAGGTATATGGTATATTTTCTTCATGTCTTCAACTTTGAATGACTCCATGAGCTCCATCCTCGAGTTCTTGAATTGTCTATCTTTAATACTGATATTTTCAATGACCCACCTAATCATATCAGTATAGGGGAGGATCTTCACTCTCGCTCCTATTCTGTGAAGGAAAGAATAGGAAACATCTTTGAATTGGTCTCTCGAAGGTTTTATTTAATATGTCATTGCCTTTACGATAGTAATTTTGGGGCGCTCATCCTCAAGCCTATTGTATATGACCTCCCATGTTGTCAATCCCCCATTGGCGGTGCAGACTGTATCAGAGAATATAGGAGACATTTCTGATAGCTTAGACTTTGTGATGCTCTGCTTTTTTTTCTTTTGCATCACCTTCCGTAATGACATGTCTGTTGAATCTTGCCTGAAATGGAAAGAGATATATAAGCACAGACGATATAAGGAAATTAAGGCTGAAAGCTCTCTTAAATGACTTTGAATGGTGGGAGGATTTCAAATGAGATATTCAGCATTAACCAGCCATAACTTGAAACATCATTACTTCTTCTCGAGTTGTTAAACATTAATTACCTTGTCAAACCGTTCATTATTATATTAAAACATAGTTACTTCCCACACTTTGTGCTTTATTCGCACATCGCAACTTTTAAACGTTGTAATATAGTGTTGCATGCTTATAATACAAAATACGATTACCAAAATCGCAACATCGCATTTCACAAATCGTTAACATATGACATAATGGTGTGGCTCATTTATTTGTGACTGTGAAGTGAAATCACGGGTTCTGAAGGCTTTCCGATTGGTATATCACAGTGGGGGATCTCATCGCATATCGCAATTCAGGGTTTTCTTAAAGATATTTATAATTATTACATGGGAAAAATGCAAAATGCGATTTGCGACAATGATCCTAAACTTGGGTTGTTTTCTAAGATTTTTCAAGGCAATTTCTTAGAGTTGGGATTTATTCTTCAAAGACTAAAAATTTAAAAATGGTCCCCATTTCTATCTCAAATATCAACTATTATTCACATAAATGGGGGGGTTGTTGCATAGTAAAACAAGCCCTTGGCCTTCTTATTTATAAAAACTAAAGCTAGCAACAACTTCCTAAAAATTAGGGAGACTTGGCTCCCAAACTCGAGAATGACTTGTGTTCATTGTCACTATCTTGGCTGCCATTGAACTCGGTTGACTTGGTTTCTTGTAACTCCCAACCGATGAGATATGGTGGATGAATATTCAAATGATTTGAGGAGTTGAGGGAGAAAAATATCCTAAATCCCCTCTTTCTTGTCCACTTCAATTTCCCGCACTTAAATTAGCCCATAACTGCTTCAATTCCTACATTTAATGCATATTAGGACACATGACATAACATCTCACCTTCACCCTTCGCACTAAGAAAAATATAATAAAATATGTAATTAAATCTAAGAAAAGCTGATTTTAATAAGCTAGAGAGTGGCATTAAGACCCATATAGTTTGACAATGGTAAAACATAAATTCACATTTGGCGGTGGTAACGTAAATTCACCTAATAATCTACAAAAGAAAATAAAGTAGTGCGATTTAATGTACTAAACAATATTAATTGTATGTTAAGACACTAGCTCACAAAAAGATAGAAAAGATAGATCAACAACTTCAAAACCAGCCTCTTCGAGGGGGCAACCTCCTTTAGATGATAGAAATGAACAATTCTTGGATGATACAAATGACAAAACCTCCTTTCTATATATAGGAGTCTAAGGGGTCATAATATAATCAAAGCCGACATAATAATAACAATATAAGGGCACAACAATAACAATAGTGGGCTTCTATGGGGCACAATAATAACAATATGGGGACAATAGTGGCACAACAATAACAATAATCGCTACAATGGCAATAGTAATGGGGGGATCACTAGTATTATAGGGACCTAACATGCCCCTCTCCTTCAAAAAAGTGTTGTCCTCAATGCTTGAGTAGTTTTGGATGATTATGTATAAAATTCTTATCGTCCCATATGGAATCTTAAGCGAGTAAGTTCTTCCACTTGACGAGATACTCCAAAATTGATCGATTTTGTAGCTATCAAGTTCTTGTTTCTGTAACTGCTTCAGGTTCCAATATGATTTTTCCTTCCTCGTCAAGTTCTGGCAATATTGTTTGGACTGGAAGCTTGTCACCAATAACCTTCTTTAAGCATGAAACATGGAAAACTGGGTGCAGTTAGGAAGCTATAGGAAAATCCAATTTGTACGCCATAGTACCAATGTTTTGCAACACCTTGTACGAACCATAATACTTTGGTGATACTTTATTATCCTTCTTAGCTTTCTTGAGGGACATTTTTTTATATGGTTGTAGCTGTAGAAATACCCAGTCACCTACATCAAAATGTTTTTCGCTGCGATGTTGATCTGCCTATTTGTTTCATTCTATTTTGTGCCTAATTTAGGTTATCCTTTAAAAGTTGGAGAACTTGTTGTTGATGCTCGATGTGATCTTCCACTACTTGAACCTTAGAAGTTTCACTTAAATATGATGTGATAGATGTTGGGTGATATCCATAAAGTTCCATAAATGGGTCATTTTTGTTGTAGTATGGCTTTTGCAACACCTTGTACAGACCATAATACTTTGGTGATAATTATTTATCCTTCTTAGCTTTCTTGAGGGACATTTTTTTATATAGTTGTAGCCATAGGAATACCCAATCACCTACATCAAAACTTCTTTCGCTGCGATGTTGATCTTCCTGTTGTTTCATTCTATTTTGTGCCAAGGTGAGGTTATCCTTTAAGAGTTGGAGAACTTGTTGTTGATGCTCGATGTGATCTTCCACTGCTTGAACCCTATAATTTTCTCTTAAATATGATGTGATGGATGGTGGATGATATCCATAAAGTGCCATATATGGGGTCATTTTTGTTGCAGTAATGAAGGAAGTGTTATATCGCCATTCAGCTAGAGGCAACCATTTGACCCATTGTGTATGTTTATCAAATACAAAGCAATGAATATATCCTTCTAAACATTTGTTTAATATCTCAGTTTTCCTGTCAAATTGAGGATGATAAGATGAGTTATGAGCTAACTAAGTATCAATATAAGAAAATAATTTTGTCCAAAAATTTCTAGTGAAAATGGGATCTCGGTCACTTACAATAATATTTCGGTTTCCATGTAGCTTTTGAATTGTTTCCATCAATGCAGTAGAAAATGTACTGGCTTTAAATGGATGAGATAATGCACGAAAGTGTGCATACTTGGTAAGTCCTTCAACTACCACCATGATGACACTCTTTCCTTCAGACTTGGGTAAACCTGTGATAAAATCCATTGTAACCTCCTCCCAACATTGACTTGGAATGGATAAAGGTTGTAGTAGACCCAGGGTCTTAGTTGTTTCAACTTTATTTTGCTGGCAAACCAAACATTCTACCACAAACTTTTGAATATTGGATTTAAAGCCATCCCAAAAATATTTCTTCTTAACCCTGTGGTAAGTTTTAAAAAATCTCGAGTGCCATCCTAAGGGAGAGGTGTGCAATTGAGTTGGGAATTCTAACATAGGCTTAAGAAATATTTATACCATAAAGAATCATTTTTCCAACTAAATTTATCAAATGTACTGGATCTTATTGTAACTTTTGAATGAGTGCCCACACTTCTTTGTCATTCTTCCATTCATCCCTTGCTTCGTTTATCCAATCTGGTTGGATGATAGGAATGGCATAAAGGAATGCTTCCACATCCTCATCCTTTCTTCAGAGTGCACCTGCCACAACATTTTGCTTCCCTTTTTTGTAGATGGTTTCAAAGTCATAACCCAACATCTTTGTGACCCATTTTTGCTGCTCTTCTAAAGATAATATTTGTTCTAAAAAGTATTTAAGACTATCATGATTCGTTTTTACCTTGAATTGTCTTCCCGTTATGTAGGGTCACCATTTCTTAAGTGAATGTAGTATTGCCAACATTTCCTTCTTATAATAGCTTTGTGTAAACACTTTCCTTTGATTGGATGACTTTCGAAAGAAATGGGTCTTTCTTTTTACATTTAAATAGCACCAATTCTATTTCGTGAGGCATCACATTCCACAATAAAGGTTTTTGCGAAGTCCAGTGTAGCTAAGACTCGTGCTTGGCACATTGCCTCTTTAAGATGTTCAAAGGCCTTTGTTGCTTCTAGAGTCCATAAAAATGCATCTTTCTTCAATAATGTTGTCAGAGGTGCTGATATTCTCCCATAATTCTTAATAAACTTGCGATAATACCCTGTCAACCTGAGAAATCCTCGCAAATTCTTTATGGATGTGGGGATTTTTCATTCCTTTATGGATTTAATTTTTGTAGGGTATACCTTAACACTTGTATGAGACACAATATGACCCAGATATTTCACCGTTTGTAATCCAAAGAAACATTCAGAGTTTTTTTCATATAATTATTTCTCCTCCAATAGTTTGAGCACTCTGTCAACATGTTGAACATGGTCCTTCCAAGACTTGCTATAGTTTAGTATATCATAAAAAAATTCTAACACAAATTTTCTAAGGAAGGGTTTGAAAATGGAATTCATCAAACCTTGAAATGTAGAAGGTGCATTGGTAAGGCCAAAAGGCATGACCAAAAATTCATAATGACCCTCATTGGTTCTAAATGTTGTTTTTAAAATGTCTTCAGTCCTCATTCTGATTTGATGATATCCTCAACAAAGATCCAACTTGGTGAAGTAAATTGATCCATGTAATTCATCCAATAGTTCATCAATGACAGGAATGGGAAATCTATGTTTAATAGTGAGCTTATTGAGCTCCCTATAATCTGGACACATTCATCATGATCCATCCTTCTTGTGCACCAAAACTACTAGAGCAGAGAAATAACTTTGACTAGGTTGAATTTTACCATCCTCTAGCATTTCTACAACCATACATTCAATTTCACTCTTTTGGGCATAGGAATATATGTAAGGCATGATGTTTTGAGGAACACTTCTTGGAATCAAATGAATAGCATGATAATGATCACGAGTAGGTGTGACACCTTTGGGAGTATCAAATACCTTGGAGTGATTGTCCAATTCTTTTTGGAGATCTGGAGAAATAGATGATTTCGATGTAGGAACCTCTAGTGAACATAATTATGCAATTACGCCTCTTTGTTCTTTATTTAGAATATTTTTTATTCCATTAGAGTTGTTTATCTTTCCTAGTTTCCCTGCAATATATCTTAATTCAACTTCATTTCCTTCCGAAGAAAATTTCATGAAAAGTTCTTGAAAATTAAAAGCTATTGTACCCAATGATTGTAGCCATTGGTCTCCTAGTACAACATCAACACCACCCATTGGAATTAGAAATCATTCGACTATTCAATACATATTCTCCCACATATAGCTTAATATTATTGCACTTTCCAGAGCAATTTATGGTTCCTCCTATTGCAGCCATCACATGACACTTTGGTGTTGGATATAGGAAGCAATTCAATTCCTTGGCTCTCTTACAATGAATAAAATTATGGGCACTTCCAGAATCAATCAACACTATTACCTTTTTCTTCTTGATATGTCCTTCTATCTTGATAGTTTGAGGAGTCGTAATTCTGGCCAATACATTACAATATATGTTCGGATTCATTTATTATCTCTCTAGGGTTTTTTCTTGGTGTATATCCTCTTCTTTTGATGTTTCTTGTTCCTTTTCTTCCTCCTCTTCACAATCTATGTAAAATAATTTCTTCTTAACACATTTATGACTTTTAGTGTATTTTCTATCACAATTGTAACAAAGCCCTTTTACTCTTTTTTCTTCCAATTGTTGGGGTGTCAACCTTGTAGGTTTTGGAAGGCTAGGGGAAAAACACTTCCATCCTTATAGTTTTGAGTGGTAGACTTCCTTGTTGCCATAATTTTACTTTCCATTTTTCTTGCCAACCTAATGCCTTCTCCAATGAGTCAGGTTCCCAAAGGCGAACCTCATGTTGGATGTTATCCTTTAAAGTCCCTATGAACACATTAATATTATGCTCCTCTAGGATATATTTTACCCCTATATTAAATTTTTAGAAGTCCTTAATGTGCTCCATCATTGAACCCTTTTTTTTGAGGTTTATCAATTGGCTAAAAAAAGTGTTGATTTTGGTATCCTCATAATGTGCTATCATTTCTTCCGTAAAAATTGCCCAAGTGACAATTTGTCTATGACAGAAAATCCATTGACACCATACAAATTGATTTGGTTCCAAATATAAAGTTGTAGTTCGTACCTTTTTTTGTTTTGCACATTATGGAGATTGAAATATTGCTCCATCTGTAGTATCCATGTTACGGGATCCTTATCATCAAACTTCCTCATATCAATTTTTGGAACATGGTGGGTCTTCAATCTAATGTTAGAGTCTATGAAATCATGATTAACATTTCTTTTATTCTCATCATGAGTTTCCTTTACTACCCTTTCACCATTAGTAAGCATTTCTTGTAGCAACTTAGTCAAATCTATCTTCAAAACTTCCATGTCGCCTTTCTGTTTTTCTTCTACACCATCCATCCTAGCTTCCACGCCATCCATCTTAACTTCCACTCCATTCATATTAGCTTCCATGACATTCATATTAGCTTCCACGCATTTCTTTAAACCATGAATATTAGCTTCTGTTACCTTTTGTGAGAGTGAAATTTGTTGCACTTGGTCTCGAAATTTTGATATATCATGTTGCAATTTTTCCTCTTCTTCATGGGTGATGCTAGAGCTTTCTGGTTTCTTACTAGGTTTTTCTATTTTCTTTCTTTAGGGGATCAATTAATGATAATTATGCTTCACTATTCCCTTTGAACTTCAAATTAATTTTTCAACCCAAACTTATGTAAAATTTTAAAAAGACTACACACATTTTTTCTCTTTGTAGAAGCGTGATATTGAATCTCTTGTACCTTTGTAATGGTGGACCTACAAGGTCTGAAATTTCTTCCTATGGTAGAATTTTGAGTTCTTTTTCTAATGTCACTAGTCTGATCAAAATTGGATTCTCCAGGAAATATTTATGCCCAATCTCCCAAGATGGATTGATTATATAATTTTTCAGTAGAGCAAACTTGTACTACATTCCACATGTCACTATTTCGACCTTTGAATATGAATGAAATACACAAACAACTAAAGTCTATCCTTTTTCTGTAAGTTCTAATGACATTTCAATCTGATGCTCAGAGAGAAAGTTATGATGATTTTCCCAAGGTCACCAGTTTGGAATGTAATTAGGGAGTCTGCAAAAACTCTAAATTCCTCAGATCATATCTCCGAAAATATAGTGAGACAAGATCTGAAATTTGGACCCGAGGTTTAGAACGATTGCAGATCAAATGGGTTTTAGGTTTAGCTTCTTAAGCTTTGTAGAGAAAAATATATAGTGACAATTCCAAGATGCCCTGTTTGGAGCAGTGAAACCCTAGAATCAAAATCTCTGATACCAAATGTTAAGAAACCGGCTCACAAAAAGATAGAAAACATAGATCAATGACTTCAGAATTAGCCTCTTCAAAGGGGAAACCTCCTTTAAATTACACAAATTAAAAATTCTTGGATGATACAAATGAAAAAACCTCCTTTCTATATATAGGAGTCTAAGGGGTCACAATACAATCAAAGCCGACATAACAATAATAATATAAGGGCACAACAATAACAATAAGGGATACAATGACAATAGTAATGGGGGAATCACTAATATTATACAGCCCTAACATTATACATATTGCATCCAAATTTTACATATTAAATAAATGATGATCAATGTACTAACATTAAAAAAAAGGGGAAAATAATTTCTTATCATGTATATAGTAGTAAATGCCACAAAATATATTACATAACTTAGGATTTGTGTTACACATGTGTTTGACAAACTATTCACCACCTTTAAGTTGAGCAGTAGCAATATGGAAAAGAGAGGAGATGTTTTTGAGCCTTCATAAAGAGGTTCAACTTCCCTCTCAACTATGGGTTTATTAAAAGCATGGCCATCATATTCGTTTTCATCAACATCCATTCCAACATTATTACATGTCTCCTGCATCAATCTATTTGTCCCATCTTCTTAAAATATATTATCAACGTCATTATCTTCTTTTATAATATCATTAGCTTGATCCTCAATACTCACTCCATGTTCTTCAATAGGCACTTGTACTACAACCACCTCTTCCTCATCAAGTTATGCCCTATGGAGGCCATACTATATAATTACTAGCAATAAATTAATATTAGTATATATAGCAAATATTTAAACATCGATACAAATGTTTACAAATATAATATATAAATAAAACAAAGACAAAGACAAATTAGTTTAGACCAAGTAACAAAGACAACAAATCAATGATTATGCTTATGAAATTTATCAATATATTTAAGAATATGTTGAAAAAATCAAAGAAAGATGTTACTTTCTTGACATGTATGAAGTGGGAAACTTTCTAAGATATATAGTAACAACCATAATAAAAAACATATGTTGGAATTATAATGTATGTGTTGTACTTGATGGCAACCCACTTGTAGCAGAACAAATCGCTTGTATATGGTAAGTAGATGAATCTACAAAAGATATATCAGATGTGACAGAGTGCATGGCAGATGTGACAAAATGCTGGAATTAGTTCAGAAGTAATATACAATTACAACTCTCTCTGATGATAGATCGCAGGACAATAGGTTAACAACAAATAATTATAGATCGGTCTTCACAGAAGGAAGAAAGAGAGGTATACATAGGTTCACCATTGACCAAGATACATATACACATAGGTTCACTGTATACAAGTCATGTATATGTACACACGCGCTTTCACAAAAGGAAAAGCACGTATACCTTGGAAAACTAAGTTTTTGGTCCCAAGTATTTGGTCCATGGTATTTTGATCCATGGTATTGGTGCAAGGTATCTGGTCCGAGGTATTGACCCTAGGTATTTGGTCCAAGGTTTTGGGCCTAAGTGGTTTTGGTCCATGGTATTTAGAAAGGCCTAAAGCTATAAAAGGAGGAGAAGATCATTAGATCATGGTGTTCAAGTATCGAATATTTAATGAAGTGTGAGATCTAATATGCAGGTTATTGGCTTATGGTGTTGTGCTTGATCTGAACCAAGGATGAACCTTAGTGTTTGATGAAGGATAAGATCTAATGATGTATCGAGATCTGAAGGCTTGAAATGAACTATCTTTATGTGATTATGTATTTGAATAATTGGCGCATGTTGTAGTCTATAAATGTGATGATATGGGTATGACTAAAGTTTGGAATAGTTGTAATGTTTAAATCATCATTTATAGATCTGTACGTAGGTTCACTTTAGAAAATTAACATATACACATTGGTTCTGCATATCAAAGCAGCGTATACATCATAAATTTGATTTGCAGATCCATACGCTGGTTTGCTTTGGTAAAAGCACGTACACAAGCAGGTTCGACACATGGATGTAGCGTATGCCTTATAAAGTACGTTTCAGTTGTTTCTATTTGCTGTTGCAGAGTTCTGGGTTCTGGTGACTGTATTTTGGTGACAGTATCAGATTGACTGTCAAAGGGATTGATTCAAAAAGTGATGTTTGAGTTTCAATGATCGGTTGATGCAGATGTATTTAATGATTGAATTGCAGTTATAATGTTGTTGATGGATCCAGTCTGAAAAATTATGAAATGTGGTCCCTGGAAGGAAAAAATAAGGTCGTAGCCTTCTGTAGGTTGGCACCTACATACTGGTAAACATATCAGCTAGTACAAGAGCTAGAAGATTGTAGCTCCCTTCCAGTAGAAGCTGGAGAATGAGAGAAGGTTGTAGCCTTCTGCAGGTAGAAGCCTGCGTACTGGTATAAGTCTGCACCAATACAAAAATTCTAAACAATTTTTCTTATTATTAAAAGAAGACAGAGACGACAACCGCATGTGGTTTTCACCCACATTGGGTTTCCACCTTATATCTTGGTGTTCATGTGTGTTGCTTATGTGTGATGGTTTATTCTGCTTTTACTGCACTGTCTAATATTCCTGGTATACTGGTTAAAGTTCAATGCATGATAATTTGTGTAAATCAAAATATCTCTGCATATACATTGGTTGCCTTCAGTATAGTTGCGTATACCGCTGGTTCACTTAGCTGAAGTAGTGTATGCAAATCAATTTTGAAAACTGAATTTTTGATCTGATAATACTGATTCACCCCCCTCTCAGTATTATTTCCAACAACATATTTATCTTATTTTCCGTTCATTATTATAATTTCATATTCTTTATTGATTTCACTTAGAGACTAGAAGTTTTAAGAGGATGGGTGAGCAACCATGAGCTTGGGTGAGAGAAAGAAACAAATACAACAAATTAATGTGATTGTAAAGATTGTGAAATTCAACAAAATATTTAAGATTATGTTGAAAAAAATTAGGAACAATCATGTGATAATCATCAAGGCCCTTTCATTCCATCACATTCACAAATGTACTCAAAGTTTTCATCATATGTTTTCACTTGTAAACTTTGAAATCAATGACCTATGTAAGAAAATTAGATAGAATCCCCTTTTTTCTTTAGGAAAGTTGTAGGGAACCCACTAAAGAATGTTTTTATAGGAAGCCTTTTTTTACTAAGGCATGACATCAAATATCTCTCCTTCTGTAGAAAATGACGTATTATTTCTTTTTGACTACTTGTTTGATTTGACCAAAATGTCAAAAAATCACTCCTTTGTACTTAGTTGTAACTCAATGTTATATAATAAAAACATTGCGCCTACTTCAAAGGACATTCAAAATGGAATGTTTTACATTGCATGGGTCATAACAAGTAATATAAATTTGGAAAAAATAATCATTCATGATTTATCAAACATTTCACTAATCTACCCTTTTCCTAGAACTATTATAGCTTTGATATTACTTCAGGTTTTCTCACAATGAATGGGACCCTTTACTTATAAAAAAAGAGACTTTATATGGAGAATTCTTCACTCTATATCACTTTGGCTTAAAAAGTTCATTGTCACCTAAAACATTTTGAAACACTAAGTGCAAGGCTTGTGCCCCATACATTTTTCCTTAAAAAATGAGGAAGAGACTCTTTTATGAGTGAAATAGATTTTGGTTAGGAACATAACATTTTAATAATTTGTGCTTTATAAAATTAATCTTTTTCTTAATAAATTCAAATATTTCTTTTTTTTATTCGACCCTTTAATAAAAAAATGGTATTTTTATTAGTCATCATCTTACCTAAATTAATAAAATGGACTTCTTTTTATCTTTATGAAATCAATCTTATATTATAATAATTTTATTTTTAATCAAATTTTATTTAATTAACTTTTTAATGATAGTTATATTTTATTATTTTATCTTATAAATTTCATTACAATATATTATATAATTTATTTTCTTCTTTCCTATAAAAAATTATTAACTATGTCCATCTTTTAAATTATGTGCATTTATACTTTAAAAACTTATTAATAATTCTCCATGACAACCCATTAACCTCTAAATACTATAGGTCATAATTAAACCCATAAACATACATTAACCACCTAAATATTAACCCCATTATGCTAAACACTTAAGCCCCTAAGCCCTTAACCCCTAAGCCCTAAAACCCTTAAACAATAATCCCTTATCCCTAAGCCCATAAAGTCATTAACCCCTAACTCGACCTAACCCATTAATCGACCCTAATGAAAATAATCAAATAATATTTCTTCACATCAAGATGACAACATAGGTCAAATACCTCAGAAAATAATATAAAATACATTTATAAGAGATATACAATAGAAGTTACAATACAAATACATACAATCTAAAATACAATATACATATAAACATTTACAAAAATGATCTACAATACAAAAACATATAATTAATAACTTATAGATTCATGATATCAATGCTTGCCTTCAGTGCGCCCATAGTCTCTACAATGTGTTTTAGTTCCTTTTATTAGAAGTCTCCTTAGATTCTAGCCCTTGCAATTTCTACAAGGGAAATAACATTTTCGATCCTCCAAAGCCCCTAATGTCGATCCCACGTATCCTTGGCCTCCTTGAGGAATGTTATGTGACATTTTCTGTCACCAATCTTTTATTCGTGATTTTATTCAGAAATTAACCTCAAAATAAGCTTATAACCATTCACAATAATCGTTAGTAATATAC